>JAFIDM010005346.1:6209302-6227378 GCA_023159025.1 Thereuonema tuberculata
TATTTTGTTCATGTGCTGCTTTCTTTTTCTCTTTTCCTATTTTCAAATGTATACATTATAGTAATTACAATATTTTTAAAAATAGTAAAAATTGCTTGATAAATAAATAAGTCAATTAGAATTTTGGAAGATGCTTTAATGTATAATGTAAGAATAATGTTACAATTTAAGAATGATTAAGTTTTTTATGAATAAAATGCAATGCTTCATTATTATAAAGTGAAATATCTTTTTCAAATGTGATTCCTCTTTGCTAATCCTTCAAAAATATTCAAACGTTTGTTTTTAGAATATTAGAAAAGTAACTTAAAATTGGGAATTGTTTACAATGTAATTAATTATAAGCAATATAAAACTAGTAAAAATCTGATCTTTAGTACTATGACTGAATATTAATATAAATAAATAAATTGAGACAATCAAACACCATAACAACTGAAAATGTTTGGATTTTTTTTGGGGGGGGGGGGGAATAAATAGAAAAAGATTTCATTTTATTTTAATTTTTAGGAAATAAAAATTGTTTTTACCAATGCTTTAACACTGAAACATTATTGAATAATAGTTTTACAAATTCTACAAATTTAATAAGACTAATTCTTTCCCTTTTAATTCTCCTTTTTAATCAAACAATTAAATTTTAGAATATTACTTTCACAACGTCCTAAACTATACTTAAAAAAATGAGATGAAAAAAGAAAAAAAAATCTCATGTCTTCGCTTTGGTTCATATTCTTTATTTTTTTATTTATCCTATCATTGCAGAACTTAATGAAATTCAAACCATTAGTATTAAAGTTTCAGAGACCAAATGATGACGAGTCACTACATTGTTTTTAAATTTACTTTTGAATTTCCATTCTTTGATGGCAATGGCAAAGCACCACCCAGAGAATAGGTATTTAGGATATTTGCCAAGATCTGGAGTTAAATTCGTTTGTGACTCATTCATAAATTAAAAGTAAAAAAAAATAAATAAAAAAAAAAAAAGGCCCGATTACCTTGTTTTAAATCGGCACACACACTGGTATACCTAAATACTTTTTTTGTATATTACCGGGCTAATTATCATATACAAAAAATAAATTCTGAATTTCAACCCACATGTTTATATATCTCCTGAAAACACAATTTAACTGCTTTTGAAAGATGGTCGTTTTCACTTAAGTCAACCTTTAATAACAACTAGCGTGGACGATAATTTCGTAGTTTTTCAGTACTTTGAAAATTATTTATCACAAGACTGATATATTCGGTTCTCCATCTAAATGTCTAAAACATTATGAATTTAAAACCAACACACCGAAGCTGGAAACATCGATTGATTCTTGTATTCAGAGGTACTGGTATTTATCTTGGTTGGTAGCTTAATTTCGCGATTGTCCTTGCTTTTTGTGCTGGGCTTATAGAAGAGAGTGACTGTCAATTTCTTATTTATAGTTGTTATACAGAACAGACAAAAGAATGTCCTTTGTTACTACAACAAAGAAATATGGAGTTAAAATTCTGAACGTTAAAGGTGAATCATATATTACATAAAATCTTTTATTTCTCTGCCTGTCCGGCGCAATTGTTGTGATTTTGAAAATAGAAATAATTTCTACAAGTTCGCTACGGGAATCGAACCTGCAATCTTCTGATCCATCGTTAGATGTCTTATCCATTAGGCCACGGGGACTACATTCAAATTATTGTTTCTCCTCACTCCCTTTGTGTGTGTGTGTGTGTGTGTGGCACAATGAGAGAAGAGCCAAAGAAAAAAGAAAATATGTCCTAGACGCACTCGTGGTTCTAAAAGCAGTCGTGTGTTGGGAAAAATCCACTTTTATCGAGTAGTTATGAGAAAGCAATCGCACGTTGGGAGAATCCACTTTTCCCGGGTTGCTAGTTGTCTTACAAGATCACTGAACACTATTTCATTATTCACGAAAACTTAAGATTACTTTCAGTCATTTAGAAATATGTAGCAATCAATCTGCTATTCAAATAATAGTATTCATTGTCTCTGGTAACAGCTCTCAAACGAAACGAAATGTGTGGAAATAGGAAATGGTAGAATAGAAGAAACCTATTCTAAAAGGTTACTTGCTATTGGCTTTTCTATTTTTTTTTTTCCCCCTTCAAATTTTATAATTCAGAAAATGACTTCTAAAATAATTTCCTTTTTTAAAATTTCTAAAACTTTTCCTGAAATTACATATTTTTATTATATTATATTAAAACTTCACTTGTTTTATATCAAGAGAGACTTGTCGTTTATTAAGACATTGAGATTATTATTTATTTGATCATTAGCGAAATCAGAACATCCATCAAAAACTAAATGTCGTGAATATTATGAACACCAAGGCCTGTTTTATGGAACAGCCTGTTTTCATCATGTTTGTAGAATGGATGATCTAATTTACCATACGTAATCTTGCGATATCAAACTACAAGAAAGCGCAATAGAAGACTCAAAAGATGGAACGATCAGATTACGCAAGTGAAGAACAGGGGTTTATCTACTGAACCGTGCTGTTTCGGATAACAATAATGCTTTTTCTTGCTTTCAAAATCGTAAAAGTTTAATTAAAAAAAAGAATGGGTGAGTGGTTAACTTCCCACTTTACAAATGTATTAATCCTTATCCTAATAATTGTTGAGTTTCTTTAGCCTTTGCTTTAATTCATGTCTATTGTACTACAATGTATCAAAATTATTTTTTTTTAAATATTTTAAGTTAGGAAATCAGAAACAGAAACTGTCTTAGATTCCCGGTATCATAAATACTAAAAAGAGCTCAGTGAATTTTTTTTTATGTTCAGTTATATTTTATACTGTGATGTCGTTGTTGATTATGCAAGTTAGGAGTTATTTTGACAATTTACGTTATTAAAAACTTATAACAATTCAATTGTAATATTAACCAATTCTATATCTATTGAATTCCGGTATCTAAATATAAAATAACTGACAAGTAGAGCCGATACAATAACTAGTACACTTAGATGTAAACTTTATGGTTTTATGTTAGCATTCAAGGCAAAACAAAAGATTAATTAAAAGGCATCCATAGGATTCATATAATTGAAGCATCATATTTCTTTTTATCATAACAAATACGCGATATACCTTGTATTTTCGCAAATGAATGTTACATACCAAGATTTATCTTTGATAAAGATTCGAATTTGATAGAGAAAAAATTAGATGTACTTAGAGCAGAGAATTATGTATGAGAATTATGATTTTCGACATTAAGTATTGATATGTCCCAGCATAAGATTTATATGCATAAAGCATATTATTAACTATTATAACAGTTTTGTAACACGAAATTATTCGTGACAAACTGTCGACTTACTTGTACTTAGTTATTTGGAAAATCAACTGCAAATGCCAATCAAAGACAACAAATTCAAACATCTGGATTTCAATAAAAAAAAAAACAAAAAAAAAAACTGAATTTACGGAATGAATTCATTGTGTGAAGTTTTTTAGTTTTCTCTCTTCTGTGTTGTTTTCCACCAATTTAGCAAAGCCGCCTCTGCATTTATCCTAATACAACAATACATTAGTGAAACAATGGCACCCCAAAGTACCTTTTGCGACTGAAACGTGCATTCGCAAATGGATTGAGGGGCAAGTTAAAGATCATAAAGCTATTCTAATTCCAGCAATTCTTTTTTATTAAGAATTTTTTATTATTAAGACAGTAAACTTTTGCTTCAATAGGAACTACTTCGTCTTAAAATAAAAATAAGTTAAAATTATTCGTTTTAAAAATACCATTCAAAAGTCAATATCCTTTCACTCAGAAAATGCGTAAATTGTTTTGAATTCCAGATATCTTACAAACATTTTTTTCCTTCTTCCATTCCTCCATCCATTTGACGGAAATTAAAGGAACGCTAGGCCGCGCGGTTGGCGATGTCGCTAAGACACTGGCCTCTCACCTCTGAGTCCCGGGTTCGGTTCTCATGTGGGTTTCGTTGATGGTGGCGATCCGCGCTGGGCAGGTTTTCCCGGGGTTCTCCCATTTCCCCTGCATTTCTCACACCATCCTTTCTTGGTCTTTCTCTCCGTCTGTCCTTCTTTCCGTGGGATAGTACAAAAGATCTTTCAGGTTTTCGTGCTCGGCAGTCATGCCACCCCCTTTCAATTAATCTAATCTAAAGGGATGCTTTTTATTTTTGTCCCTGATTTTAATTTTCCCTCCTTTTCTGAGTCTCTTCAGTTCTGTGGAAAGCATTGGGAAACCACCACATTTCCTCTTGAATGAAGTACAACAAAATTAGTGGCAGAACAAAAAAACTGAAAGTTTATTCAAAAATATATAAAAATATATTTATTCAATTAAATTAAAGCCATTAAAATCTAATTAAAAAAAAAAACACGAATATGTTCATTGAACTAAACATGCCATTAGAGATCAACAAAAAAATTACTATTGCTCTCACATTGATTTCAGTATTTTAAAGACAAAAATGTGTCAATTTGAAATAAATATATAAACAAGGTAATTAATGCTTTTCGACTGTGTCAAAAGCGGTCCCATAATATGCACAATTGTATAAACAAAATAATTAAAAGCAAGAGCATATAAATGCACGACCGTTCTTTTATGTTTTTTTTTCAGGCAAGATATAATCTAGGGACCGCTAATACAATGCTTAGTGCATCATTTGGATATGTTAAAGAATTTATGAAACAATACGTTTGTAAATATTAATAATGACGTCCTGTTGCCAATTGTTAGTATTGTTATGTTTGAAGCATCATTATTATTACTTTGTTAATTGTTATCATTAATGCTAACACTGCTATGGAAAACGTTAATTTGGTGTGTCAGGGAGTGGTCCTACAGGTCTGATTTTTTTTACGTGGTCACCTACTTTTTGATGCTGAACACAATGGTGAAGTTTCACTCTAATATCTCTAACCGTTTGGCCGCTACAGAGTGTGACATACAGTGTGACAGACGGACAGCACAAAAGCAATAGCGGTTCCCTATGTTAACTGTAGCAATGTAACATGGGACAGCTAAAAAGCTAATATAAAGTTTAAAGCTGAATTAAAGTTAATTAGTAAGATATTTACTAATTTGAAGGCTTTATTTTAAATAACAAAAAAGATTAAAATTTATTTAGACATCAAATCCTAAGGCTAATTCTAAATTATCTAAATATTTAAATGTCAGAGGTCATATGTGTCAATGTTTATTATATATTGATTTTTAACTCTGATTTGGCAATATTTGCTTTGCCATCAAGTTTGGATTACAATCGCCCTTAGCAATCTGGGTTAATAACCATTACCTTAAAGAATTATTATCAGTTATCTGATAATAAGTCGTTAATCCTGTCCCTTCAAAGATAACAGCAATTACTGCGCAACAAACAATTTTTCATGTTAAGTTATTACAATCAATATTTCAAGTGAGATTAAAAATAATTATTTTAGTTAATTATCTTAACGATGCCTTTTCTTTCTTCACCGTTATTTAAAATAAATTTTCTAAAGACGTGAAGTCTATAGGGATAAATAAAATTTCATATTTCTATCGTGTTCTCCATTCACGTCTTTTATCGTTTTATTGAAATTTTATATTGTCCCCATGTTATCGCTTCCAACAAAAGCCGGTCTAAATTTCTGCACGTGGATTGGATGGAATTCCAAGAACCTGCATCTAATACAAGCAATGCTTTTCCACGAGCAACACTGCCATCGTAAAAAGCAGACACTCGGGCGAAAATCAACAAAAAAAAAAAAACAAGCCACCAAGGGTTTATAGCTGCCATAGAACGATTGGGTCTTTGTTTTACCCTAAAAAGTGGAATTGAACGCCACGAACACAGCCACTGCGCTCAGGATAATCGAACAGCAAATAGAGGTACTTTATAATTGTTTGCACTGAAAATTTATTGGTGATTTTATATATAGGAACAATAATCATAAGGAAATGCTATAATGTTTAGCAGGAAATAACGATATGTTTATTGATTTTATATGTATAAAACAAACTGCATAAAATGTAATTTATTTACTAATTACGAAGGTTCTGAGATATTAATATGTCCAAAATGTTAAAGTCAACCAAAACAAAGAAGAAAACAAGGCCTTTATGTTATGTTTTGTATGTAATATAGATAGAGAAGTACCATTAGCAAAGAATTTTTTTTAGGAAAACAACTTCTCTCATTAAGTTTCTAAAATTTAATTTATTATTTTTTTTAAGAGTTAATACCTTAATCAAGAGTTCTTTTTGGTTAATTTGTAACATTTACTAATTATCTTGTTGGTTCTTGTAAACAACTTTTTTTTTAACCATTATTTACTTAAATATACTGCTCTCAAAATTATGGGAATACTGCGAAATAAATATAATACACCAAAAAAAAAAAGAAAAAAAAAGAGGCATTTTTTGAATTTATTTATTAAAGAACATCATTAGAGAAGCAAATGACACGAAAATGGAAGTTGTCTGAATACGCACATGTGATGAAAAACGTTAATTTGCATGTTTGCCCACAACCTATATAAAGAGGCCCGCGCTGCTGAGATATCTCCACTTTCCTGGATCAACAATAAGTGTCTGAATCGTTGAGTGTCACCTAAAATGCCTCTGCAACGTGATTTACCCGAATCTGAAGCATGGAGAGTCATAGGGCGTCTTGAAGCTGGCCAAAAACAGATGACAGTAGCAGCAGTGGTTGGAACCTCCCAAAGCATGGCTAGCAGATTCTGGAATCGCTTCAGAGAGACTGGCACAATACAAAGAAGACCTGGGCAGGCCGCCCATGTGCCACCACTGCAAGAGATGATCGCTACTTGACGCTAATAGCACGAAGGAACCGGCAAAGAGCTGCGGGTCCGTTTCTCGCTGTTATTGGACTTACATTATACCCTAAATTCTGTGAGCAATATATTTAATTGTTTACTATTCAATTAGCTTAAATTCTGCACACTGTGCAGAAAAGATGAAAATCTTTTTCAATATTGGGATGATTTTCATCTACAGAAGTTAACTAAAACTTCTCAATGGATACTCCTAATTTAACAATGAAAAATGAAGTGTTCATATAACACCATTCATTTATTAACCGACAACAGTTAATATCTTTCAATCTGCAACAAATTACGTTGGCTTTTCAAATAGCATTCGCTTTCACATACGCTTTCAAATAGAAGACTTTTCAAAAAACATTCGCTTTCAAAATCTTTGGTAACGAAAAATGCAATGTTTGCAAATTGGTTTTGCTTTCAGTTTTCTCAATTTCTGCCTTTAGTTGTTCTGCGTGAAATAAAAGGAAAAAAAAAAGGAAATCTATAAGCTTTCAAGAATAAAAAGAACTCGATTAAAAGTACTGTCCTCATTAGCACACAAAAGAAACCTAGAAAAACAGTTAAGAGATTGTCAGAGAACATTTGTTAAATGAACTGAAGTTGATCTGCAATTTAGGCCCAAGTTTTTACTTCCAGAAACTGAGCTCTTTGGAATATCTAAAACCCCAAAAGACAATTGACTTTGTTTTATTAAAGAGGTCCTCTTCTACACAGATTTGCAGCATGCTTGACTTATCTTTGTCTGCTCTTCTAATGGATTCAGAATGGCATTCATGACAAGTTTTTAATGACAAACAAATACAGCGAAAGACAAGGAATCATGTTGCTTTTTATTTTCCTGTACTTCGCCTGTTATCATGATTGGTATAACCACTGTTATCATTATTGGTATAATAATTCAAAGAATCTTCCAGAATATTTTTTAAGTTTGTCCTGCTTGATAAAAACGAAGCTGAAATTAATAACCTTGGAAAAGATGTGTTTGATTCCTGTTCGAATTCATTTAACTCCCTTATTTTGTTTGTTTTATATTTCGTTTTTATAGAAAGTCTTTTTATATTAAGATTTGTAATGGATTTCAATTTACTTATAACAGAGATACAGAGAAAGTTGTAGCCTAGTTGTCAACTTTACTCTTTAATTTCTAGATATCTACTAGATATCGATGACAGTCTTTTTCATTACTTTCGTACAATTTGGATCATCGTAGGATTTGTGGACTCGCGCAACTAAACAGTATTTCGCTTTTGCACAACTAACAAAGTCATACTTTCCATAATTAGAGAACTATCTACGTGGGAACTAAGGAGATAGAGAAGATCCCACAATGCAGATCAAATGTAAAGCATTACGTTTTAACAAAATAAGCGTTTCCTATTTTATTGTATATTGTATTATAGTATATTGTATATTAAGAAAAATGCTCCGAGATGTGTTTTGTCTTTTTTTGGATTTCCGTTAATTGTTGACTTTGAAATTATTCTAGAGTTATAAAGCTTAATTCGAACCATTAAAAAGCTAGGATATTTTGGTTATCTTGTCAATAAATTGAACTTCATTTCTTCTAATCCATGTTAAATTGCAAGTCTTCTTAAAACTCTATAATCTATCATCAATAATTAATTAATCACGGAGATTAATTAATTATATTTTGAAAAGAATATATATCAAATAGAAATCGTGACAGAATATAAAAATATTTTCAGTATCATCACTAATTTTGAATTTTTGCTTTAAGAATTTGTAAGAAAATTCTTAAGAAAAGTGTTAAGAAAGGTGTAAAGATAGTTATAGAGAAATATTTGAGTCTACAAATCTTTTACTGTTAAAAAAAAAAGCAAAAGAAAAAAAAAAACGCTTATAAAGATTGTTTAAAGATGCAAAAAATTTTATTGTTTTGTACTAATGTCATCTTTGAAGAAGCTTGTTGTACTGTAAAATGTAAAGTGGCGAAGGACCTTTGATTAAAAGCTAACCTACTATATTATCCAATTCTCTTTTAAGTTTTCTTGCAAATCTTCGGAATAGAAAAACATACAAAAAATACATATCTTTTGTAGAATTTCATTCGGGTTTAATTTTCTCGAATCTTGTGCGAAACGAAGAAAAATTAAAAAAAAAAATTGAATGTGGGATCAATTCCCCGAAGTTAAATTCTGACTAGAAGACTTGATTAGGAGGAGACGAATTTTAAATCCTCATTGAGAAGCGAGATTTCTATTTAATTTAATCTTTCCCAGGGGAGGAAAAACTTATTTGCCCAAGAATATTCAAATATCCAAACTATTCACGTTGCACACAGAAACTTGTACAAGAATTGCAGCTGTAAGGGTATAAGTACACTGCTAACCAGATAATAAAGATTATTATATGAGTTATAAAATAATGTTAACAATGCAAAGGGTAATTAATACGTCGAGTATAGAATAGTTTCGCAACTAAAGTACTCCTATAAAAATTTCCTTACTAAATGATCTCTTTTTAATGTCTTTAATAAAATATTTTATGTATTATTTATTAAATTGAAGTTCATAATACATTACATAAATTCCACACCATTGTTTTGCTAAAAATGGAGATTTTATAATAAAAAAAAAGAATGATTCAACAAAAAGGTTCAGCATACATCAGAACTAAAGTCATTAAGGAAAAGGATTACCAAGATACAAACAACCAAAAATTTTCTAAGTGAGAATGCTAACAGAATAAAAAGTATGCAGAAGTATTAAAAAAGAGTTGTAGTGTGCTTACGGCGAAGCTTATTCAAGAAAGTTCTTAGCAAAGAAGAGAAAAGGGAAGGTAAGGCTCTTAATATATCAACATTGGATCACAAAATCAATAGAAGAAATCTCACTGAAGAAAGCTTTTTCTTAAGAAAACAGTTTTATTCTTTTTATTATTTATTCTATAGTATGTCCCAAAATAAACGACACTGAACAATTTGACCACATGAAAGGTGGCACTGCGAGATGAATGCGTAGGTGATTGTTGTATTCGGAACAGGAATGATTGTGAATGTGAGATTAATTAGGGTTGCTGTGAAAATGGTATTAACTACCGAAGAGAAAGTGTTTAATGTGGAGCACTATTTTCGATCATATGGCCGTGGCAATGGACCTAGCCTGCTACACGTTGCTACGGAATTTCGGGAGCGTTTTAACCGTACCAGCACCCACGAACAAGGTTATGCTATCCGTTGTCGATAAATTCCGTCAAACTGGAAGTGTAGTCACACAGCGGAAAGGTTGCACCAGCCGTCCCGTAACAGTAACAACGAATGAAAATCACTCTTAGGGGAATGGAATAACCTCTCTTCCGGGATATGGTGGATAACCTATGCACCATTACGAGTACTACTTAAGAACGCCAAGAAGATCACATTGAACATGTATTTGTCAACAATCACAGTTGATTATTCTTTCGGTTGCAGCGCTTTCTGTTCAAAACGGTTCAGGTAGTTTGTTTTGGGCCATACTGTATATACATAATACACACATACATACATATATACATACACTTTATTTCTACATCTAAAAATGTTATTCAGAATTTTTTTTTTATTTGTTTATCCCAAAACTTCAGATGTTGATTTTTTTTTTTCTATTTCACTCAGAATAAGGCCTACCGAGTTGAATACATTAAGGGAAAGAAATAGAATGAACTTCAGAAGCTAATTCAGAAAAACAAATTGGATAGTAAATTAATTTTGTTAACCATCAGTTAAGGTTGAAGAAAGCAAAGCTAAATATTTAGATGGTAAAAATAACTAAATCAAATAGCTGTAGAATTAGTGAATATGGTTTAGTGTTCACCGTTTACTAGGCATTGCAAGACGCTCAGGATAAGAATCTGTAATTTGGAAAATATTTCGTGATTCAAGAGAATAGATTCAAGAGAAATGTCTGAACTTCAGGCAGAATCATGGCGAATTCGATAGAGAAAGAGAGTATCAGTATACTCTGAAGCCAAAGAAGAATCTGACTAAATAAATGCAATTCCCGATTCACTAAATTAGTTCATCGTCGTTTAACTCTTTTATTTTCTTTCTCTTGTTATGTGTGTTAGAAACAGAAAGCTTTATTTTTCTTTCAATTTCTCTAAACCTAGGGAAAAAAAAGTTGATTTTTTGTTTGTTTTTGAAATTTCAAAAATAATACAATATTTTAAAAAGTATCGACTTGCAAACAAGAATTGTTTTTTGGAAGAAAAGTAAATGACTTTCACGTTGTTGTTAGCAGCTCAGGACAGCTGTTTGGTTTGGTTATGTTATTGCTTCCTAGCTAAGAATAGCTGCTTCATTCCAGTAGCTGATTTGTTAGCATAAATGAGCCAATATCCATAAAAATTCAAATGTAAATGCATAAGATGGGCATTTTTTTCTTCTAAAATCTTGTTTGAACTTGGACATTAATAAACGTTAAAGTTGTAGTAAGTTTCTTGAAGTTAATATTTTTTGATAATTTGAATTTCAATTAAAAACTTCATCAAGATCACATTATTTTTTTGATCAGTTTCTAAATCTACAAAAGCAAGTTCTATTGAGGACGTAATTATTGTAAGACTTCATTAAGATTTGAAATGAAGACATTCAGACGATACTTTTTGCCGACATTAACGTCTTTATCTGCATGAAGAGGATCTTAGTCTAAAAGACATCTGGATTAAATAAACAAAAATAACAGATAATCTTTTAGATTTTAATTACACAGTACTTGCATTGTTTTCAAATAAAACCACACCGTTGATAATTTGCGAATGCACATTCTTAAATCTTGATTTTTTAAGAATAAAAAATGAAGGAAAAAAAAAAAAACCTTAACTTAAAAAGTTTACAGGAAAAATGATTTATCAATATAATTTCAATTTTTCTATGGCTCCGAAAGATAACTTTATGTTGTTTTAATCCAGGCTTTTAAAATTGTTAATTGTTTATGGTCAAAGATCATTAAGGAAAGTCTACTGAAGTGGTACAGCTTACTTCTTACAATACTCAAAAGAGTATATGGCATTTCGTCTTGTGAGTTCATTGGGGGAAATATTAGAATTTTTCTTAAGTTTTTGCATAGCAGTGGTATTTGTATCTTCTTCATTTTTAAATGTAACTTCTTATAGAAATTTATCTTTTCCTATGTCTAATAGCTTTCAATTTGTTTTACCTCTAACTTTCTGAATTAACAACTAAAAATCACATCTTATAAAAGTAACCCAACATCCAGCAATAATATTGAAACTTATTCCTTATTGGATTTTTAAGGAAATTTATGAGATTTAATTTACTTTCATTATGAATTAAAACAGGATTCTATGGAAAACAAAAAGTAAACATTTAGGAAAAGCGAAATTAGAAAAGGCAAACAAATTTTAAAGACTTGACAGAAGATGAGGTCGAAAGAAATGAAGTTTTTAATCTTTGTTATTAAGGAAGTTATTTCTAATTGAGAAAGTTTCGAGGGGAAAAAAAAATCGATCTCATTCCGATGCAATAATAGGTTTCCGATCGAATCTCTCAGGATATTTCTCCTGTTTTGATGAAAACATCACAGAAAGCAATCAATATTCCATCTGCTTTCTATAGAAACAATTAGGAGTTGATTTCAATGAATTACTATCGTTTTTTGAATAATTCTTTAATGTTAGAGAACGATTGAAGTATTAAAATTCTTTTAAGTAGAAAAAACTTCTACACAGAAGAAATTTAGAAGAAATAAATTCAACTTACATAACAATCACAAAGTAGGTTTAAGGTCAGGTTTATCCCTCGCTTAATCTGGACTAATAATAGAGGAATGGCGCTTACTGGGACTGGGTTCAATTTAAACTAACTTCTACGTTATTATAATAAATAAAAAGCAGTATTCCGTATTTCTTCTTAACATTGATATTAAAAAAATATATATTTTTTATCAGAAAATTAATGTAAATAACGAAAAGACTTCATGTAGATAGAAATTAAATACGATTTAAGATATAGTTTCTTCATTATTAAGGTAAATAATAAGGATTAATCACAAGTATTGATATAAAAAAAAATTTAATATTTGTTTTTTTTTAAGGAATGAAATTTTTGTCCACAAAGTCTGAAATAAAATGGAACAAAACAAAAAAACAAACAAACAAATAAAACAGTAGCAGCAAAAGACCATAGACTTCAGGACTATGGGAAGTGACCCGCAGTGGCTAATCCTAAGTGCGCTCCAGTAATCACTTATATGTTAAGAGATTATTTATCTCATTTGTAAATATACAGGATGGCATTTAAATAGTAAGATAAAACGGTAAATTGCTAAATTTTTAAGTATAAAACTAAAGAACAATGAAAGCGATATTAACATTCGTAGACAAACAATAAACTAACAGAGTGAAAGGTTATATTACTTCCTTACAGTATTTATGATGTTCGATTCGAATATTTAAAATACATCTCGTTACTTAATTTTTAAGCTGTGCCTTTTATTATAATTTTTGTAATAAACATTTCAAAGCATTCACATACAGCATTAGAAGTGATGAATGTACTCTTCCACAGAGAGTATTTCGTTGCTTTTCAAATAAATGAAGGAATCGATTTCTTTTTTTAATTTTTTTATTCTATATATCTATGAACATTATACATTATAATGAACAACATTATAATTAAGTGAAGGAGAAGAAAAAAAAAGAAAACAATGATTTGGTTTTGGACAATAACAAAAATAGGAGTTAAGCAATTACAAATTAGGATAAGGGGAAAGTAAAAGTAACTATTTACTTTTCTTTTCAAGAGCGATACCAACGGTTGGAAAGAAAACTATTTCCTCTCAAATCCTTTGAGGGAGTTTAGATTCCTGAAAAGATCTCGTGGGAGTTTTGGAAGAAAGTCTGAAGGGGCTGAAATCTTCTCGTCTTCTCTCAATGGTCTCTGGGCGGTAGACAAGTGCTGGTCTATTGAAATAAGCGCTATTCTCAAGTGGTGTAATAAAGATCATTGGTTCATGTTCATCCAAGGAATGAAAGATTAACAAATTAAGTCCTCCATTTTATTCTGGACAAAACTTTCTTTCTATGAATGAACAAACTTGGAACTGCTGCTGTCTCTCCAGAAATAATAGTGAAATCCAAACCACTAAGATCACTGAGACAGAATTGATATTTACAGTGAAAACTTTGTTTAATAAATCAGTTTGGACAGATGCTGAAACTAAACGGAAATTTTATTGCAAAACTAGTTTGAACTCAGATTTAATATTTTGCATATTTACAAAAGAGGTTATTCAGATGGGTTAAGTAACTCCAAAGCATTAGAAATGAAGTTAAAAAAAAAAAGCTTCATTGTATCGACTGCAAATAAGATAAACTTAAGTACAATCCAACTTGAAAAACTGCAGCTGTCTTGACACATTGGTATACTTTTAAATTTCATTCCCTTACTTTTTTTCCCTAGATATTCTTCTTAGAGGATTTAGACTGAACGCCAAAAATCAGTTTTGAAGGATTTTCATAAAACCTTCATTCTTCTTTTCCAATCTCAAGAATTTTATTTATAACGAAAGGTGTACAATTAGTTTCCATGCGTCTTGAGTTTTGAAAGCTTTCTTCACAAAATTGTATTACGTACAAAAGAAAGAAAGAAAACAACTAATTTAGTAAGACTTATATTTGACTAAGAAAATTTAAATGAAAGATATATTCTTATATTTAGAAATATAATTTTAATATCAATTTGTCTTTAAGTAAATTCTTAACTATGGAACTAAAATCCCTTCACCTTTTAGGAAAAGACACTGAATAATGTAAAAAAGAAACATTAGAATATTACTATTTCCTTTTTTAACATTAATGACAAACTTTCACCTTTAAACCATTAAAATAAAATATTTTCTTTGTCTACTAATGTCTTCTGAAACGCTTTTCCTTCTTGATTAAAGGGTTCCAGGATCCCTTATCATTTGCAACACAATATTTACATTTTCTGTGGGTTCGAGTGACTGGTCTATCAAAAGACAGGGGCTTGAGGACATGGACTTGGATGCTTTGCGTTGGCTTTCAACTTTTCCAAGGAAGTCATTTCGCCGCGGACCAATCACTGTCGACCTTTCTTCGGCATTGAAAGGGATCTCCAATTTAGAGGCGGGCAAAATCTCTTTCCGAATGTTATCAGTTGCCAAATGGAGAGAAAGGGTCCTTCAATGTGGAATTCGAATAATAAACAGACGCCAACTTAGAATTATCGAACGCTTTTAAACTTTTGCCGAGGAAAGGAAACTAAAAAGTCCTCTGTTTTGCCAAGATTAAAAGACAACCAATTTCCAGATCCATTAAAGAAAACCGCATTTAATTCCTTGGAATTTCTCTCAAACAATGAAAGATGCATTACTAGAAGATTCTGTTAAGAAGTATTAGAGAATACTTTTTCAATAAAGTGTATCACTTTAATAATTTGTAAGTTCCTTCATAGTTATAATACTTTTACATGTGACTTTACTATATATTTTTTTAAATAACTTTAACTAATACGTAGCTTTTACATTCAGTTTTTTTTTTTCTTTTACAATTGTAGCTTTTGTAAAGAAAACTAAAATATTATTTAACAACAATGAAGAACTTAGCTTTATTTTAGCTCACAAAAGAAAATCAAAATTGTTATTTTACATGTACAATTTCATGTAAAATAGATCCCACCCAAAACACTTCGTGTAAAATAAGTTGCCAAGACTCATATGCTCATAATGCTTTCACTGTTAAAAAGATATGAGATCTCATGTAGAGCCAAGCCCCTAAATCAACGAGGCCTAACTCTACAAGCCCCAACTCTAAAAACCCTATATCTTGGTCAAAAAGTATGCCTTGGCCGTTTCGTGGCTGTCACACAGACAATCCCATGGAGTTATGTGAAGGATATGGAGTATGCCAAGGCACACTTTTTGACCAAGATATTAGGGTTTTTAGAGTTAGGCATGTATAGTGAGGGGCTTGGCTCTACATGAGAGCTGATAACTTTAACAGTGAAAGCGTTATGAGCATCTTGGAAACGTATTTTACATGAAATGTTTTGGGTGAGATGAAATAGTTCCATGAAACGGCCAAGCCATACTTTTTGACCAAGATATAGGGTTTTTAGAGTTAGGGCTTGTAGAGTTAGGCCTCGTAGAGTTAGGAGCTTGGTTCTACATGAGATCTCATATCTTTATAACAGTGAAAGCATTATGAGCATATGAGTCTTGGCAACTTATTTTACACGAAGTGTTTTGGGTGGGATTTCATTTCTTTTTGTAGGATGAGATCTGATAACTTTTTAACAGTGAAAGCGTTATGAGCATGCGAGTCTTGGCAACCCCTTATTTTACATGAAATGTTTTGGGTGGGATTTCATTTCTTTTTGTAAGATGAGATCTGATAACTTTTTAACAGTGAAAGCGTTATGAGCATGTGAGTCTTGGCAACTTATTTTACATGAAATGTTTTGGGTGGGATTATCTATTACAACTAAATTTCGTTTTAAGATTATTTAGAAAATGGATTTTTTTTCAATACCCTGCTTTTCTGTTTTTCTATTGGTCAACTTGTATATACAAGCTGTTTGCACTTTTATAAGAAATCACATTATTACACAGTATTATTTAGGCCGAAGCATTGAGGGTACGACGTATTTCAGATCTTAATAAAATTCAAAGTATAAAAGCTAGATAAATGAAACTTAGCGTATTTCATTAGTATGGTAACTGCATCTTATCCTGAAAATTTGAGCTCTCTAGTATTATCCAGGCCGAAGCTATGAGGGTTCGATAGTACATAACCAGACCCCCCCCTTTATGAGGGGTTGGAATGTGAAAGTTACGGATTTCTTAATTTTTTTGTTGTTTGTGTGCTAATCCTAACCTGCATACCAAATTTCAGCTTTCTAGGACTTCAGGAAGTACCCTAGAGATTTTGATGATCATGAGTCAGTCAGTCAGTCAGTGAGTGACGGAATCGACGTATTTTAGGTATTAATAAAATCTAAAGTATAAAAGCTAAATAAATGAAACTTAGCGTATTTCATTAGTCTGGTAACTGCATCATATCCTGAAAATTTGAGCTCTCTAGTATTATCTAGGCCGAAGCTATGAGGGTTCAAAAATACGACGAAACACTTCCAGAAAAGGTACGTAGTGCCCTTCCTGCCTTCGGCTTGTCTTGGATTTCCTGAAAAGTCAGTCCTAACTCGTACAGGAGAGAAGATTCCCAATTTCATTTCAAAAAAGATGAACTATGAAAGCATTTCCACATTTATATTTTAGTTGCAAGGGATCTTTTTTCTTTGTTTGGATGGTGCTTCGATGTTTCTGAAACTCGAGTCATCCATGGATGAGGTAAATTTCAATGAATTTTAGACTGAATGAGAATCCTTCCAATGGTTATCCATCAGTCATAAAGGCCAGTACAAGGATGGACAATTCTCTTTTAGTCTATAGAGAGAATAAGATTTTCCAGTTCTGCTTCCGAGGATTCAGTTCTCGAAAAGACGTTAATGGATAATGATTCTTTACTTATTTATCAAAATCCATGAACAGCTACTTTTTAAGTTTTATCTCATTCATCATGTAGTTGTGCATTCCTTAATGTTTTCTATTAAGGTTTGAAAAGGCAAAACAATCTATATATTACTAAAATCTTTTCCGTCTGTCTGGCGCAGTTCAACAATGAACAAAGATGTGCCTGTGTAAGTGTTGCGAATGAAAAAGGCCAATTGTTGTGATTTCCAATATTCAAATCAACGGTAGTGCAACAATGGAAAACGGGGTGATCAGTTTGCATTGTTGCTAGGAAGTCGACAAATGCAAAATGAGCATTGTTGAACTTCAGAATGTTGCATTCTCTCCGTCAACAATGGCGCGCTATCAAATAATGAGTTCCTTCAAAACGGAATAACATAACACTATTTGCTCAACTATTCAACAAATCATAACCGCTTTCATTGGAATCGATTCTTCTGGGATTATCCGTGCTCTTAAATAACAACTAATATAAATTCCTAACCTCATTTATTGTAAACTCAATTCACTGTAAATTCAAAGAATCACCAAGCCAAATTGTTAACAGTAAACAAGGTTATTGGTTGTTATTTAAGAGCACGGGCTGATTGTATATTTCATATATCACATATTATAAACGATATTGTGAAAGATATTGACAGGAAACGATTGAAAAGAGCACAACAGACAGATTTGGATCGAATGAATGAAGCCGAACCTAAAAGACGGTCAAGAGCTAAGGAGACAACGGAAGAGAC
>JAFIDM010005346.1:6227388-6244605 GCA_023159025.1 Thereuonema tuberculata
GCCGAACCTAAAAGACGGTCAAGAGCTAAGGAGACAACGGAAGAGACAAGAGAAACAGATGTTAGATGCCGAACGACATCAGGCAGAGACAGAGACTTTAGGTCCTCGAACTCTACTTCATCTAGCATCCATCTCAACATATCTTTTCTTTAAACATCTATATCGATCAATCTGTACACGAGGCCTAGTTTCAGTTAATATTTTGAATTTAAATTCGAGCCATTAAATTCCCATTCTTGAAGTTCTGAAATTTCTATCGGCTTGAAATTATCAAAATTCATTTTAGGTTAACTCAATAAATCAGATTATGAATGATTAGTGAGTCATGGCGTTGTAATTATTATTACATATACATGTGCTTTCTTTGTAAATTATTAGAAAACTAGGTTTTTAGTTTGAAATCCAGTCCACTCTGCTCCTTGTTTACATAAATAAAACTTTATATTCAAAGTTGTAACAGAACCTCGGTGTGTAATTTGGCAACGATGATGTCACGTCAACATCGCAACGAAACGAACCTCGTCGCATCCCGTTTACTTGAGAATTTATCCTTTGAAGTTTCGTCTCAACAACGAATGCTTTGAATATCACTGTGAAGTAAGGAGGTGAGTTTATAGGGTTCTGTCCAAATGTCCGAGAAGAAAAAAGGTTCTGCTACAAGTATGCATAGGACAAGTGAGATCACAAAACAAAAGACAATGAGGACGACTTAGTATTTGACAAAATTCTTGAACAAAAAGCAGTTTGGTAAAAATTGGGTTACTGGAATTTTTTTAAGCAATTTCGATAAATTTCGTAAATTTTCAAATGACGATATTGGGTCAAAAGACATTTATCATCCATTAAGATTGTTTCAGAAAAATCTAGATTTCAAATGATTTATTAAAATTAAATTGAGTTGTAAAATAATATCTAATCAGAAAAAAATTAAAAAATAAATGCAGAGAAACAAAGTTTGAATATTATTTGAATATTATTATTTGGAATATTATTATTCCACACAAAACAAAGTTTCTATGCAATAAGAAAATTCTACCAAGAAAATGAAAAGATGAAGTTCAAAATCAAAATCAATAAATATAAAAGTATTTTTTTTTCCGCAATTGAAAAACATTATCCATGGAAATAAATTTAAGATTGATATTTTTTGGAAGTGTAGTTTCAAAAATAGCCACTTTATTATTTTAAGTAAATAAAAAGTGTGTTCGCTTAAAAAGAATTTTATTATTTAAATCAAAAATCAGAGACGCTATTTATATGGTAGTAAATGCTGACTTTTTCTTTTATTATTCCCGTTTCCTTAAAATAACTTTCAAGCTCTGATACGTCCTAATTCAAACCAGTCACAAGAGATTCAGGTACTTTTGTCTCATTCAGTAGTAAATAAAAAGTTTGGTTCATTATTTCAAATAATATACTGTAAAAAAAAAATAATTGAAAAATACGTTATTGATTCAGTAAGAAGACCCAAGATTTATATAAATATTCATAAGAGATTTCACAGAGTTATACTGAGTGTAGCCACACTCAGTATGTAAAAAAAAAATACTTACATCCACCAAATTATTTCTACCAAATACGTTATATTTGTTATATATGTTATTTAATACTCAACAGAGCAGATAGCGTTGATGACTAGAACTAATGTTAATGGTTTTAAGAATCGAATTATGTAAAGAATTAAACTGTAATTTGTGTGGATGTCTTATGTTTGCTACAAAAAATTAATTACCTTTGTCTATAGCTCTGGTTAATACATGCAAAAAACTATAAAATATAAATAAATTGAAACAGACTTATCTCTGCCAATTTTTTTTGTGGCTTTGTGCTGAACTGTTTCTTAATTTTTTGTTGAAAAGTACACATTTTATCATTACTTTAAGACAATTTACGTCCATATAAATTTACGGAAACGAACACGGAAAGTTAAATGTTTTGGTGTTATTTTCTGCGCAGTCTTAAGAGAACTCTTTTACCAACTTTTTCCTTCTGTTTTTTTTTTTTTTTTTTGCTTGAAAATTCCTTAAGTGAGAAGAGAGGGAAAAAAAGGGAGTCTTTTGGACCTCAACTTCATCCGGCATCACATCCGTCGACCATTTTTATGAGTCACTAATGAATATGGATAGAGCCTTTCCTTGTCGCTAGAGGCCGCTCCAAATGAGGCAGACCCTAAATGCAACTATCAAATCCAATTCTCTTTTACTTCAACACATAAATACGACGTCATTTGCAGCCGCGAGGAAGTTTCCTCACAAATAAACGAACTGCTTCTTATAATTGCAATTCTTTTTATACAATCTTAAATTACCGTCTTATTCTTACTCCGAAATGAGATTCTTAGAACTCAAAGAAATCACGAGATTACTTTGTCAAGGAATATGTCAAGGAGTATTTGCAAACATTCAACTGATCCCCAGTTTAATTTTAAATACTATTTCAAAATCACTGTCTGGTGCAAACACTATTTAAAATCAAAAATTCTCAAATAGCTACGTACAACCTGAGTTGACAACTCAGAAATCAGGGTCCAAACCTCAATTTATAGGCAAGATTTTCAGCAGGGATAATATGTAGAGATTACCTCGAAGGATAGTAGAGGAATCTCAAGTGTTTAATCGAAAATGGGGCGGTTTCTTAGAGTTATCCATAAAAGAAAAATCCTTTTTAGGGCTGTAATGTCTTAATAATCTTATAGCCATTTTACATTTACCATTTCACACGCCATAATGCAGGCCATACCGCAGGCCATGTCAGGGTAGATGGCCAGTGATTTACTGTACCGCTTCACACTTACCATATCGCCTTCCATCACACGGAAAATTTACACTTCTTAATTGTCATCATACCTACTATGTATTTACGAAAAAAATTGCATTGATTAATATAAAAATCATGTATTCAATGTTTTTAATTAATTAAAATAGGAAATATTCATTTAAATATTCATTTTTCATTGTTTTGTATTTCTTTGTTTTCAGTTTCGATAGTTCTCGTTAAATCTCGACCATCCCACGATATGTTTTCGAGATTTCAATCGCTCGTCGATTCAAATTTTCAGGCCGAAATTCTGTAATGATTTTGATTACTAATGTAATATTTTCTGAAAGCATCCACGAAAAAATAAGGAAAACATGACCTCCGATCGTGAAAATCATTTTTGTAATCGGTAATTTCGAATAAATAGATACAAATCGATTGGACTTCAAGTTCTACAATTCGTCACCAGGAGCGCTAGTGTCGATGTCTAGCCATCTGATGTCGCGCCATCTCTTCGAAAATAGAGCACGGGCTATCTGTCGGAATGTGCTCGACACATGTGATGGCGAGGTGATGGCGACCATTATGGCGAGCATATGGCGTGTGAAATGGCAAGTGTAAAGCGGCTTTTAGAGGAATGTGAGACACTGGTCGACCGTTCATGGGTACTTTGGCAGGAAAATTGAGAGCCATTAGAAGGCTACATTATTAGTTCAAAGGTAATGAGGTAGCTTCAATTGACAAGAATATTTTACAATTTATAAACCAACTATTACATAATTCTATTTCTTTTTACAAGTTATTTCAACACTAATCGACTTCCGAATTTTCACCTTGTCAATCACACAACAGAAAGTTTTAATCTCAAACATCTACGAAAAGTTACGAGACAATTATTAAGAAATGGATAAACCCAGTCGTTCTAATTACTTTTAATTTTTATAATATAGTTTTTATTAATTTAATTTCTGCTTCCGTTTATTATAATCCGAACGACGAGGACTACATTATTTAAGAAAGGTGAGACAGGAATGAACCTAATGGCGATTCTTAATCTCATACTTAATTATTGTTTTTATTTTTTAATTATTTAAAGAATGCATAAATATTATTGTATTTTTTCACATTTTTTTAAAAAAGTAAGGTTTTGTGTTGAAATGAACTAAAGTTGTATTTGGAATTAAAAGCTATTCACACAACCATCAAAAAAACAGTAAAAGATCTTAAATCTTAATTACATAGGGTTGAAATTACGAATCCCCAGTAAAAACTGTGGAGGAATTCGTCTAGTCTTGAAAACAGATATTTCTGGTGTTTTAATATGTATTAAAATTATTATTTAAATCTGGATTTAAAATAGTAGAATACCACTGATGAAATATGTTCTCAACGGATTTTAATCCGGATATTTTGATTCAATTTGGAATGTCCATTAGAGATCTACGTTTTCTAACATCCCATGTAATTACTTTTTAAATATTATTTAATTTTTTTATTAAATTAGTATTGTAATTAATTTAGTAACCTGTTACTTTCTTCGACTCTTTGTAATCATCTCGCAAATTTTTGTTTACATTTTCATATTTCAGTTAATGAGCTTCGCTTTTAAGTGCAAATAGCATCTGTCTCTACGATTACAGTAGAGCCCCGATTATCCGCGGAATTGGGTGGCAAGGGCTACGCGGATAACGAAAATCGCGGATAACCCGAAAAAAGACTAAAAATGAGGTGTAAACACGAAAAAAAATTATTTCACCATTAAAAATACGTTTTATTGTACAAAAAACATACTATGTAAAACTTTTAAAATATGTACAGTAAAGCAGAAACCTTTGCTCTACGTTTGCAACCACAAATTCCGAGAAGGCCTATAGGATCACGATGCACAATAAACCTGTCAGTAATTTTCGACCTTCGCACTGTAGGGCCTATTGTATTTTCCCTGTTGTTGACTTGGATTAAAATTAGTTTTTTTGAGGTTCGTAATTAAAAAAGGTTATCGCGGCACTCGCGGATAATCCGCACCGCGGATCCGCTCGCGGATAATCGGGGCTCTACTATATTTGAATACATGGTTAAACTACACCTGTCTAATTATATCGCTTCATTTAACTTATTCTTATATAATCGAAATTAAAACAGTTAATTATAAGGTGATACTTATTTGCGCGTCTTAACTTTCAAACATTTCTACTTTAATCTTAAAAGAATGGTTTCCACAGAAGGTTCAAGACAGAATTACGGTCTTATTTGAGGCAGCTGCAAATTATCAATGGATAAATACAGACACGGAGTTCATTCTCTGTACCACTGATGCTCCTGCAATATTAGGATAACAATGTTAAACTATTTAACACAGCTGCGCGATATGCACGTACCAAACGTGACGTTCTTCAAATGGTTCCATAGTTCCCTAAAAGAGCGATTCGGATGTTTGATTATTCCGGGAACTCAGCTTCCAATTGTTCCAATTCTCGAGTTAAAAAAATAAAATAAAATAAGCTGCATTCAATTTCACACTATTTTTTTTTTTTTATTTAATTTAACATTATTATAAAAAATGTACGATTTCAAAAATCAATTTCAGAACTGTACAAATCATTTGTGTAGAATCTATGTCTTTGAATTTAAATTTCTTATAACTCTCAATTTGAGATTTCTTTTATATTCCTATTAAAAATGAATGAACAGATAAATCTCAGAAAATATTTAAAAAAGCAAAAAACAAGGTAACTTATTTACTCTTTTTCAAGTATTAATGTCCCCTTTCTGTTGTCACCAGGATTTTACCCAAGAATAATTTTCTGTAATTATTTTACGCGATTTCATTATTGAGATTTGCTTAATGAAGAATTTTAGAAATTCAATGATTATAATACAATTTTCTGTATTAAAAAAAATGTTAAAAATAGGATTACTGCATTCTAGACTTATTTCTTCTGACTATCATGTTCTTGTAATTTTTAAAATAATATTTTAAAATCAATTCACATGTAAGTTAAAATTACATTAACAAAACATCTGGCAAGAAAAACAACCTTACATCACTCATTTTGGCGAATACCTCTACGTCACTGATTTGTAAGGAATCTCATTTGTAGATTAAATTTTAAGCTTCCCAATGACGTCATTTAAACCGAGGATGACTTAGAAAAACTAGATTCTTAAGAAACTACGTCATCAAACTAAAATTACCAATAGAGATAAAAGGAAGCTAAGTTTATTATAATTCAGCGTCGTACGTTTCTTTTTTTGTTTTATGTATCATAAAGATTTACTTTAATACTGTGCCTTTGAAAATCAAATAAGGACATTGACGTTTCGAACTTATTTTCACTTATTAAATATACAGGACTTTCTTCAGAATAAGGGAAACAAGACAAAAAAAAAAAAAGAATGAAAATTACTCTTTTAGGATTTCGTCAAATTATCCTCCTTTTTTTTTTTTATGAAAACGAGCTCTATTTATTACTAACATTTCAGTTTCTGACTATTTTTTTCTCCTCTCATCATTTTGGGAACAGGTTGTATTTTAGCCTTCTTGATATTTATTATTTTTGCTTTCACAGAACAGTATATTCTGATGCATCCATGCGTTCCTCATGAAGCAAATGGAAGTCATTAGTAAATCTGCTGGAAAGTGAGTGCCTCCTAGCGCTAGTTCTTGGAACTAGAAGCTTTGTGGCAACGAACAATGCATGGTTGGTTCTTTGTTGTTTTCAATTGAAGAACATCGCAGTGGCGCAATGGAATCACTGACGCCAAATATCTAATGAAATCCTGCAGAATATCAAAGGAAAATTTAATTTATTTCATCTACAAAGAAAAATGCTCCAAATATGTTGAAAACTAATTATCTATACTAGGAGTCACATCTGAATGAATATTAATAAGAAAACATGAAAAGAAAACAAAGTAATTTAATATTGTTGTTGCAGAAAACTTAAAGCGCATCACAAGAGGAAACTTGATTACTAAAACTTTCTGTGATGAAAAGTAGGATATTCTGAATAGTTTAATCATTCGACGTTTTAGTAGCTACGATGAAAAATTGATTTTACCAACATCGAATTTTAATGTTGAATATTAAAGTTATGTTTCGACGTACTTAATAAACTTGAAATACTTATCGAGCACCTGACAGCTTAACTAAGTGAGAATGGGAAGGCGTTGAAGCAAATTCTTCTCTTCCTGACCGATTCAGGGTTATATTTAAATTTAAGAATGTTATTTCGGATTCTTCAGAGTACAAGAACTACCATTAACCATTCTTTCGTGAAGATTCTCTTTTTAATGCAGATTTTTTTTTCCAAGCAAAAAAAAAAAAACACTCATTTCTATTTGATAACCTTCTAGAACAAGCGTACTGTTCGGTTTTGTTTACGAGAGCCTCAACGCTTTTACGCATGCGTCAGGTCTCCTTCGATTTCTTCAAGATAGGGGCGAGGATGGATGTTTACTTTTTATAATGTTAGTTGTATTTGCGCTTTTCGGGAAAGAATTATGGAAAGAATAAATACTATTGCAAAAATGCTCCTCCGTTATTTTTTTCTTAAAAGCGAAAATGTCCAAAAGAATTTCTTAGGAAAGTACCCATCTCAGCGTATCACCCCTCTGCAGAGTAAAATCGTCCCCCAGTGGTAACTCTGCCTTTCATAAACGCACAGTAAGAACCTTACAAAGATGTATCGTACTTGTAAATTACTAAGTCTTTTCATTGCAATGAAAGTTTTATATCATGCATGAAAAAAAAGAAATTCCCCACAGTTCGATGGATTATTTTCCCCCAAAACAGCTTTTTTTTTTATTGTCTCAAGTTAAATGTGGATATAGAAATTTGGTAGATCTCACAAAATATATTGCAAATACAATACGTGTTTACAGATTCATCAGAATTATGAAGCTTTCAAAGAAGTAAAAATATAAAAAAAGATAGAACAATTTTTCGAAAATTTTTTTTAATACTGTAAAGTAAGTGAGACGACATTTCGCAAAAAAAAAAAAAAAAAAAAAAAAATACGATCATTTTAGACCCTTCTTCCCTCTAATACGTAGTCGCAGTGTTGTCTGGAAGAAAATTATTTTTTAACAATGGCTTAAACCTTTGCTATTATTCTACTGATTATTATTCGTGGTCTCAGCTTCAATTGTGTTGAAATACACCGCGGCATTAGAAAGTTTTTAAAATATTTTAGTAAATTACAAATTATTAATAATTTCAAAATTAGCATAATTCTTCGAAAAACTTCTCTACGGAAGAACTTGAAACGAAAAAGTAGTTGATTGCATATGAAAATTTAAGAATAATGGAACATTCCACGAAAGATTATATTTTAATAACAATTAAGGGGAAATTTTATTACGAAATGCAAAAATTTACTCTGCGATTTTAATATAAATATTTATCTTTACTTTACATACAAGACATTAGAAATTAAATAGAAATTATTTCCATTATAAAAACATGGATAATCTTTTGTAAACATGATTTTGGACAACCACATTATGATCGCTGTGAGAGATTTTCTTCATTTGCGAAGTTAAAGTAAAATTTAAATAATTATTAATTTGAAATAAAACACAAACAAACAACAAAAACATTAAAGTACAACTTTGAAAAAACATTATCTCACTAAATTATATTAATTAGTAATTTAATGCTAACACTACAAAAAATAACTTAAAATGATTTAAAAAAGTTAATTCTTTACATATGTAGTTTATTATAATTCTTGTTGCATATTTATAGCAATACGTTAATGCAATGTCTTCAGTTTTGAAATTTCGCATAAAATTTGTTGAAAAAGATAAACATTACAAATAACAAGAAATTTATAATCTTGAGGAAATTTAGCTACAATGGAGTTATTTCTATGAATTTAAAGAATAAAACTGAAATTTGAAACTTTCTTTCGCTTCAATAAATTATTACATTTAAAATCGATTTTTGTATTAAAAGAAATTCCACTCCTAAACAACGGATGTCCGCAATGTCTTTCTAATTAGTTCATTGTATGTTAACAGTATTTTTCTGCCAAGGTATTACCTTGAAGCCGTACATTGTGGGTAAGAAGCTTTTCAGCAAGAAGCAATTTGGGTAATGCTAAAAAATACAATATTTCTTCCATAATGCAGAAGATATGAGAAAATCCCAGTCTATGATGTAGAAGCGCCGTCATTAGGGTGAAGCAGGCAATTCCGTAATTAGCTTTCGTGTTAAAATAGCATAAGAAGCATCCCTTGAGAACCCAGTAAATTTCTTAAAACCTTCTAGCAAAACAACCAGGTGATAGTTGCGCTTCTTGCATACAAATAAATTAAGCAAAATTCCACTGGGTTTTTGTGTTGTTTATTTTTTGTTTCTTAAACAGCAGCTACTTATTTTGCTATAGATATAATTTAGTGTCACTAATGGGAACTTTAAGAGATGTTAATATTAGCAGGAATTTAAAACAAAAAAGATATAAAGAGTGCTTTTTAATTTTAATCAGTAACTAGTCGGCTACCCGTCGCTTCGCTCCGGAAGCCTCGCGTATGTAACGGAAAACAATTGGTTATTTATTAAAAAAAAACACACACACAAATTACATCAAGTAAAATAAAACTAAAATTTTTTTAAAGTTTTTTTTTTTTTTTTTATTTTAATTTTTGATGTCTACATTCTCTCAATCCACGACTGCTTTTAGAATTGGCGTGTGAATCATATATCTATGATATATTTTTATTTTTTATAGAGATTAGAGTGTAATCCTTGTGGTCTAATGCCTAAGACATCTAACTTCGGAGCAGAAGGTTGCATGTTCGATTCCAGTAGATAACTTGTAGAAATTATTTCTATTTTTGTAAATTACAATAATTGCACCAGACAGACAGAGAAAGAAAAGATTTTAGTAATATAGATCCACTTTTCAGTGGCTTTTGAGTTAAGATTTTCATATCAAAGATCAGGTCGAAATAGTGAGTTTTCAGTATTCTACTTAATAGAAATAGTGCTTCTTTCTTTCTTGAGTCTCTTTTTTTATTCCCATTGATACTTTACAGTGGTTTTTGAGTTATAAATAGTGATTGTTTTTGAGTAACAAATAGTGATTTTTCAGTATTCTACCTAATAGAATTAGTGATTCTTTTTTTTTTTCTTTTCTTTTTTATCCAATTCCAATTGATACTTTTCAGTGGTTTTTGAGTTACAAATAGCGAAAATTATCTACTAATCTAGGCCATCGCATTGTTCGATATAGATATTTGAAGAAGAGATGTTCAGATGGACGTTGGTTGATATAGATAAATGAAGATCATAGCTTGTATACGAAATTCTTCGCGACAAATTGATTGTGACTATTCTTTAGAGTGAAGATAACCAAATTCTGTTGAATTGTGATTCAAATTCTGTTGAATTGTGATTCAAAGACAAAGTTCTACGTGAGTGAAGACAACGTTTTCCAAATATATGGCAACTTTATTTAGAGTTTGTCCTTAAGCTTTATTCATAAACATCGCATAAGAAGGTCTGATCGGAAATTGTTTTCTTGTGAAAGTGAATGGAAGCAGATTATCACATGATTGCATAGACATCCTATGGATGAAAACAAAATCTCCTTTTTGAGTTCCTGTTATAATTTCGGTTTCTATGAGATCATTATCGAATGAACGGCATTTAAGTTGAGTTCCATTGCAGTAAGCAAACTTGGGATTGATGTTTCGCAACAATATTATTGGAGATCCAATCTTCAATGACAAACGATGTTGAGGAATACTGCTGAGATTCAATGCATTCAGATACTCGGGCAGAAAGAGATGTTCATGTGGTGGATTATCAGAAGTATCAATTTTATTCGCACTTGTATGCTCTGTAGTCTCTCCTTGTATTAAACTTATCATTCGATTGATGTTATCGACACTCTCGTTCATCTTGGTTGATGAGCTGCTTATTTATCATTAGTTTTTTGACTTTGATGTGATTCTAGCTTTTTGAGTTACAAATTGTGATTTTTCAGTAATCTATCTAATAGAAATAGTGCTTCTTTCTTTCTTGACTTTTTTTTTTTCCAATTGATACTTTTGAGTGGTTCTTGAGTTACAAATAATGATGGTTTTTGAGTTACAAATAATGATTTTTCAGTATTCTACTTAATAGAAATACTGCTTCTTTCTTTCTTGACTCTTTTTTTCATTCCAATTGATACTTTTCAGTGGTTTTTAAGTTACAAATAGTGATTTCTCAATATTCTATCTAATGAAGTACTGCTTCTTTCTTTTTTGACTGTCTTTTTTATTACAATGGTTACTTTTCAGTCAAAGTCAGTTCAGTTTTGACAGATAAGTCAAAAAACCATTTGAAGAGAGTTGTAGTTCCCATGGCCTAATGGATAAGATGTCTGACTTCGGATCAGAAGGTTGCAGGTTCGATTCCTGTCGCGGATGTTTCATTGTAAAAATTATTTCTATTTTTTATTCTCACAGAAAACTGCGCCGGATAGACAGACACACAGACAGACAGACAGAGAAATAAAAGATTTTAGTAATATAGATTGATGAAACTGTATTAATTTAGTAAATTCTTTTAAATTTTTTTAATTAAGCTTTAAAATCGAATTTTAAAGTTTAAACTAATATTTAGACATCAAAAGCTTTGGTTTACTCATCAAAGATTGATGCTCAGAAGAGGATCCTTTGCCAAATGTGAGAGAACTAAGATGGAAGAGTAACCAATTAAATTTTAATGTTTAGGGATTTTTGAAACATGTTGTTTCTGATCCTCGTCTAATTTTGAAAACTACTTTCTGATTCACCAATGAAAATGTTTTTGTAATGTATAAATAATCATCATTTCAAATTGTATCTAAATTGTTCTTCAATTGGATTCGATCACTTCAATTAATGGAAAATACATATAAGATTATACCAATGGATTCCGCTGCCCTGCTGTATGTTATCCAGTGTTTTATACATTATACAAAACAGCAAAGATCCAGGAATAAATGGCGACTACACTTCTTGTAACCAACTGTATATTTAATTCGCACCGAAATATTGTTAAGTACTATTTTAGACTACAATAATATGTTAAGAAATAAATACATATTTTGCAGTGGATTAATGTGAAAGATTGTTCTCACATGAGCCATTGTAACTTCTTGTTGTATTTAGTACACATCTTTAAAAATCAAGCGTTGGTTTGCAGTTCGTCGAGCGAACAACGTATGTGAAGCAATTTATCATGCAAATGAAATAAATGATTCCTTTGATATTTTGTATCGAGCTAATTTTCATTTGCTGTTCAGCATCACTGCTTTGCTATTCGCAGTCAATGTGTTACAAAACAGAATGGTCTTCCAAAACAGAATAATCAGACAACCAAGTCATTACCAGGACCTGGTTCAAAGAACTACCGCTAGGAGGCATCCATTCCCTCTAATCTTCAATTTACTAATGATTTGCAGTTGGCCGGTTTGGTGGGAAATCATTGTCTTATTTTATGTTTTTTTATTAAGTAATATCATTAAGGAAATACTGATAAATCCAATAAATTCTCTTAAAGAATTCCCTGTAGTTCAATTAAGAAATAGTTTATGAAAGATCCCAAAATAATAGAAAATTAAATAATCCATATTCGGAATTTACGAAAACGTAACTGTTTTAAAATTTAAAAAAATTGAATTGCTAAAATTAAATAATTAATAGTGTATTTACAATTTATATCTTTATTTTCTTTCTTGTATTACTTAATGGATTTACCATATATTAAAAGTATTATTTACGTAGCCGTTCCGACATGGCCGAGTGGTCCCGACCCGCTGCCTGCCACAAGGCAGACATGTCGGAATCTGGGTTCGAATTCCGGCGCGGGGTTTGGATGTTTCATTCTTCAACAGTGTTTGTTTCTCTTCATAGGAAGCAGAAGTCTGTCTGTCACCTTAGGGTGCCTCCTGGATAATATCTGAACGACAGTAAAGCAATAAAAATTCCTCATCATAGATATGACCAGTGATCCGATCTGAAGAAACAACAACAACATTATTTATGTATATAGTGAAGAAGGTTCATCTTAATTGTGAACTGATGAGTGGGAAAATAGAAATAAATAAACGTTATTATCCTTAATATTTAGTAAACCAATGCGTTTTCACTATTTCAGTGTACGATAACAGAACAAACCTGAAGGAATATAGATGTAGGTTAAGTAATAATAAAGCACACAAGAAAAACACAAGAATAAGATCAATTGATTGCGAAGATTTTTGCAGCGACAAGTAAAAATTTTTGAAATAATTACGATTTCATTCATAACAGTATTAAAAATACTATTTACTAGCCTTTGTAATAAATAAAAAAGTATGTTTTAGGATCTTATAAATTGATAAAGTCAGAAAATAAACATTATTAACATATTTTAAAAGAAAAGTTGCCATAAAGCTTGGATACAATGAATAAGGTGTTTCTTCAATAAGCCTTTTATAAATTACGTCATCTTTATATCATTTTAAAATGTTAATCGCATAATTCAAATGTTTAGAGCAGTCTTCAAAAACTCTTTCTTTTTTGTTTTTCCTGACGTAAAGAAATGCGTGATCCTTTCAAAGCTGCTCATGAGAAAAAGTAAACGAGAAAATATGGGCAAAAACTGTAAGATACGTAAAGGTTTTCAAAACAACAGCATTAAACAAATTCAACTTGTGTTACAGAATATTCCACGCAATGATGGAGTTACATTTATCAGAGATTCTCTTCAATAAATATCGGAAAATATTCTACAATTTTGGGGCCGATATTGGTTTTTCCAATAATGGCCGTTTCAAAATTTAAAATTGTTGTGCTTGTGTTTCTCGTTAATGCCTTCTTTTTTTTTTTTTTTTTACATAGTCATATGTTTTCTTTTCTGTTTTTGGAATTTTTAGTTTAAATTTTTGGTTTGATAAAGTCGCCGTCGTGAAGACTTCGAAAATTTGCCCCTTTGTAATCTCATGCTTTTTTTGGTTAAGTTAAGTTTAATTGCAGTTTTTTTAAGAAATTTATTTATCTTTGTGGTATCCAATATTTACCTATTAAAACAAATAAAACAAATCTACAAACATTCGAACTTTGTCATTTTGGGCTAATCGGCCAGAATTGACTTTTTTTGTCAGTTGTCAGTTATTTAATAACTAGTAGTTATTAAATAACTAACTGATAAAAAGAGTCAAACTTAATTTCACCCTAGAGGAAGATCACAAGGTTGGTATTATTTAGGACAGTCCTGCATTATGTACCAAAATCGCTGTGGCATTGGAGATGATAGGCCTTAACACCAAGTCGAATGTAAGATGATCCCAGTGCGCCCCTCACGTCATCCATTCCAATTAAAATATAACCTGGATATATTTATGTATGTCTACAGGAGTTGTGAGCCTGTTCATGTGTCTAAAAGATAAGTAATATTTCTTGTGCTACAGGATACGTTTGACATAATTTATTTTATGAATTAATCTTACATTTTAAGATTTTCGAAGAAGTTTTTCGTAAAAATTAAAACTATACTTAATTTTTATTTCAGTATAAGATTGATATAACTAACATTTATTAATTTATTTAGATCAGATTTTTCAATATATTTCAGGATTTTCTTTAAAAATATATCTCTATTCAAATACTTCGATTACTTTTTTTTATAAATTAAAATCATTAAAACAAACAAAGTAAAAAAAAAAAAAAAAAAATTCCTAAAAATTCTAAAAACACTTAAAATTTACTTCGAGGTATTTGATCATCTAATAATTACTTCAAAACTTTCAGATATTTTTAATTAATAAGCTTGTAAATATTTTTGCGGGAAATCCGGTCTCCGTGGAGACTTAAAAATCTTTATTTCTTACAAATCATTTTTATTGATATTTGCTTATTTTGCTGAATCGTTAGGTTACGCAATTACAGTGGCTTTTAAATCACAGATTAACAAAAAAAGTTATTTAAAAAATGATTAATTGCCTCAAGAAAACATTGAGACATCGAAACGTAGAAGAAATAATCTTAATGTAGGTCACATTATCTAAGTATATCAATAAATAAATAGCGTGTATTTCGTATATCTAGCTATAATTACTGTACATCTGAATTTTACAATTACAAGAATTTTGAAATGTAGAACAAGGGATGGTTCCAGTTCATCTCTTGTGAATTTCCTTTCCTAATGATTAATTTATTGCACTGTTTTATAATGTTTCTACAGCGAGCCAATCATAAGTTTGTTTGAATATTTATAATAATTTTCAATTTTCTTTTGTAAATAATTTAAAAAGAAAATTCTTTCAATGCAAGAACACGTTCGGTGAAAAGAAACTGCTTGTCTTCTAATGTTAACTAAGGTTACAAAAGAGGTTGCAAATATATAAAGCGAAGTTTTCTTAAATAATTTTTTAATTTATTTTATTTATTTTCAGCCAGATTCATCCATTGTTTCTTATTATTCCTATTTTTTAAAATATTTTTTTTGAAACAAAAGTCAAATGATGAAGAAGCAAAAATTTCCCGTTCTTTTCATTATAATTCATTAAAAAGTACTTATTTCCCTGTAGGCGATTTTGAATCCTTTCTACAGTAACAAATGTTTAATATTTATAGTTGAACTATTTACTTAATAACAGACGCAAAAATGTTATGATATACGGTAAATAAAAAGATGTCATAAAATTGTTTCATATATGAAGCCATAACAACTCCGTACGTGTTTTATTTTGAACAAATAATCATCTAAAAAAATGTAAATATCATTAAGAAAAAAAATAGAAGAATAAAAAAAAAATCAAATTAGGTTGATAATGATGATTATTTATATATATATAAAAATTTCCAGTGACCAGGATTCGAACCTAGGTTGTTGCATCCCGCAACGCCCTGTACTAACTTCACGATCGCGGATGTAAACAAAAGATTTACAAAAACCATTCAGAATGTCTGTAAGGTGTTCATAATACTCTTTCTTAATTATTATCACGAAACCAGAATAAAAGTGATCGCAGGTCGAAACTACCCATTTGTATAAAGTCACAATCTTAGCAAAAACTTATCATTCATGTCTGTCCGACTTATCGTTTGGTCTTTAGAAGTGGTAATGTACTGCTCCCCTCCATTTACACTTCGAATCGCTACAAATGATTTTTTTTTAAAGCATAGTATGAATTTAGATCTGCTTTTTTCCTATTTGCTTTGGAATTAGTTACGGGTAATTATAGGTACTCGGAATGTTAATAATACTGATACAGCTTTAAATTATGATAATATAGTAATAAATATCAAAAGTAAAAAAATAAATAATGTATCCAAAATAATATACTATTTTTCCCTAAATGTCTTAATAAGTTTATAAATAATATTATTAGCAATAACTGCAATAATAATTTCTAAACATTACAATTTTGTCATTACTAAGAGCAGTTTACGGATAAACGCATGTTAAAATATAGTGGGCTCAGCTGATATGTTTTTTGTACAAGTTTTACTTAATGGTTGCTTTTGTTTGCATTATGAAAACAAAGATTTTAGTTAGAAACTAGTCGGCTACCCGTCGCTTCGCTCCGGAAGCCTCCCTTATGTAACGGAAAACAATTTTTTATTTATTAAAACAAACACACACACACACACACACACACACAAATTATATCAAGGAAACTAAAACTAAAACTTTTTAAAAGCTTTTTTTTAATTTAATTTTTGATGTCTATATTCTCTCAATCTACGACTGCTTTTAGAACCACCTTGTAAATCATATATCTATGATATATTTTTATTTTTTACAGAGATTAGAATGTAGGCCTAGTGGTCTAATGGCTAATACGTCTAACTTCTGAGCAGTATTCTACCTAATAGAAATAGTGCATCTTTCTTTCTTGACTATCTTTTTTTTTTATTCCCATTGATACTTTTCAGTCGTTTTCGAGTTAGAAATAGTGATGGTTTTTGAGTTACAAATAGTGATTTTTCAGTATTCTACCTAATGAAATACTGCTTCTTATTTCTTGACTCTTTTTTTTTTTTTTATTCCAAATGATACTTTTCAGTGGTTTCTGAGTTACAATAGTGTTCAGTATTCTATCTAATAGAAATACTGCTTCTTTCTTTTTTGAGTCTCTTTTTTTATTCTAAGTGGCACTTTTCAGTGGCTTTTGTGTTCCAAATATTGATGGTTTCTGAGTTACAGATAGTGATTTTTCAGTATTCTATCTAATAGAAGTATCGCTTCATTCTTTTTTGACTCTCATTTTAATTATAATTGTCACTTTTCAGTGACGTTTGAGTTACATTTATTGATGGTTTTTGAGTTGCAAATAGTGATTTTTTCGGTATTCCACCTCAAAAAAAGAGTTCTTCTCTCTTTCTTGACTCTGTTTTCTTTACTCCAACATCTGGCGTGTACACCCACATATTTTTCAATATCACATAGGATTTGGTTAAGTAAGAATATTCAAAATATTGCAACGTTTCGGCAAT
>JAFIDM010005346.1:6244615-6311119 GCA_023159025.1 Thereuonema tuberculata
CTATTTTCCATTCGCTCAGAAAATTGCGCCGGACAGACACACAGACACACAGACAGACAGACAGACAGACAGACAGAGAAATAAAAGATTTTAGTAATATAGATTGCAACGTTTCGGCAATTATCATTCTAATTGTCAGTTTCGAATTACAAATAAACTGACTGATGTGAAATAAATAAACAATCTTGAGATTCAAAAAAAAGATTGAATACATTCCTTATTGATGGGGAAAGGAAAGGAGATATAAGTCAAAAAACCATATGAAGACAGTTGTAGTCCCTATGGCCTAATGGATAAGGCATCTGACTTCGGATCAGAAGGTTGCAGGTTCGATTCCTGTCGCGGATGTTTCATTGTAAAAATTATTTCTATTTTCCATTCGCTCAGAAAATTGCGCCGGACAGACACACAGAAAGACAGACAGACAGAGAAATAAAAGATTTTAGTAATATAGATTAGCATTTAAACAAAACTAAAAAAAAAAAATATCCGTTGAAGAGCAATTAATGTAGAGAATGGTTGACAACATAATATGTTGTCAACCATTCTCTATTATATATGATACTCAAACGCAAATACAACAAGGCGTACTCTACATAGCGCTTTTGTATTTCTGTATCTTTGCCTACTGGTTGTAAAAGAGATTCTATTGAAGGATTGCTTTGTGTTCGTACATTGGATGAATAGAACTTCGACGGAGGACATTCAAATTTCATTAAGTGCATTCCATTAGACATTTATTTCCTCCCACAGCTTATCAGGCAACTGCCTCGCTGTTCTTCTTATTAAAATCACTCCACTTGTTCTGCAACTTTTTCTAACAAGGAACAAACTGACAGACAGTGAAACAATGGACCATAGAAGGAAACAGGTTCTACAGGGATTGGAACAGACTGAAGAGGATGGTTTAATCTCATTTGATTAAAACTAATAGAGCACGATAATTAAATTCCATACAATTATGCTTGCTTCATTTATCCAACCACCCTTTCACTTTTGTTGCGTTCATAATGAACTTATTACAAATTGTAATTCTTCAATACTAGTTCGAACAGCAAAGTTTTAGCCTCAAAATGGTTCTACATTTAAACTAATTGCTAACAGGATATTACGGCAGTTGTTTTTCAGTCATGCTTCCCACACACAATGAAAGCATTATAACTTTTTAGGTTGACAAAAGATGTCTCCTTATCTGCAAAACGACGATTCATTTGTCAATAACACTTACAGTAAAGCATTATAAACTTATGTCGGTTCTCACTCTGAATACATTTCTGTTTGCTATTCTACATTTCTGTATTATTTTTTTCAATTTCCTTTTCTTGTCAATTTTATTAGTGCAAAAACTCTAGCACTAAATTTCGATTTTTTAGTGCTTTAACGTATTATAATATGCGATGTAATACGTACGACATAACCTGGGAAGGCTAAATTAAAAAGAAAAAGAAAAAAACAAAATAAACAAAAAAACAACGAATGTTGCACATTATCTGTTCAATTGTACAAAGTGAGACATTTACAAAAAAATTATTCAAGTCTTAAAATATAAACAGCAAAATTGGATTGACATAGCAGATGTTCGAAAACAAGTTTGCTATAAAATTAAGACTAAAACTTCTTTCACTATAAAATTAAAAGTAGATTGATTGCATATTCTATTTTTTTGGACGAGGCAATTGGCTTTTAATAGTTCCCATACGATCTCTTCAGTTGATTTCAGTTCTGACAGTGGATTTTATGATAAAAAATTATAACTAAAAAAAAAAATTTGAGATTGTGCGATTTTTTTTGTTTGCAACAACGTAAGTAGATTTTAGAGAGGTCAGAGATCCTACAGCGCTTTAACAGGGCTTAGATTGAAAGGGCACAATGCTTTAAAAAGGATTTCGTAGGAAATATAAAAATCAAGCAGCCACCATCACGGTAAACACTGAAAGGAAAAATAGGATTTGATGGTGTATATACGATTTCTTCTTTTATAGGCGGAGTGAATATAAAATTAGTAGCACGGTGAACTGATTTCCTATTGGGACAAATAATACGACACGTACGACTAGAACGAAAATCGTAAAACTCTGCGAGCTCTAGTCATTGTGACCTGCATTCATTGCAAGAAGATCACAGCCTTTACATTACGCAAAATAATAGTCTCACTTATCAGCAAAATAATCCCCCTCGGTCAAGACAACGCTGGGCAAATGCCAACTCAATAAATACGTATCGTACGATGCCAGGCTCAAAACAGGCTGATAATCACCAACGCTTAGGCTGCTAAAGTTCAAAAACAGACGTAAACCTTTGAATTAGAAAATAAAAGTGTAATAAAATTCGTCAGGAATATAGTTAGGATATTTTTAACTCCGTTGGAATTTTTCAGTAAACGTTAGAATGAAAATCATGAATTTTACATCAAGATTTTTGGATCGCTCGTCCTTCCCAAAAGGACATAAACCAAGTCCCTGGGCAGAGAAAGAACCAACTTATCCTTGTCTGAAATTGAAAAGACTTAAATGCATGAGAGGAAAGCAGAGACACTTTATGGAACTTTCTTGAAAGTAAATACAGATTTGTATTAAGATTTAAATTTTGTCTTCTTTTCATTCTTAAAGTTTCTAAAATACGGCAAATTTATATTGGAATATTTACAAATTTTAAAGCTATTTATTTAAATCCCTAAATATATACGCTTATGAAACTTTATCGTATTATAACATAGAAAACAGAATTAATTGAATATAAATAATTAATGTTTTGTTGATATGAAAAAAAATCTAGAAAAATTCAGAAATTTTACATTGGACTATTTTAGTTTTTTTTTTTTTTGTTTTTGTTTTGTTTTTACTGATAACGCATATTATTTGTTTACAACGAATTTAAAAATTCATTAAATATTGTTTTACTGTTATTTTAATTAAGAGATATTTTTTTTTATGACTTTTTTTCTCGCTATTTCAAATGCCTTTTGATGTTTATTATTTGTTTATAACCAAACGATGAAGAATTCAAATAATTTATTGATAATGACTCATGAGTTTTAAGAAATTATTATTTTTTACAAACAATTTCCATGTTTTTCTTTCATTCCTGTTTATCAAAATGTTTCTAAATTCAGATTTATCGACAAAATACACAAAAATATGGAAGAGCATTTTTGATAGAAAATGTGTAGTTTCCTATTACGAGCAATTTCATATTATAAAATGTCCGCCTAAGGATATTTATTTTTACTGTATTAGAGAAATTTAACTGGTAGAAAATAATTTTCAATAGTAAACCAGTTATCAAATCAACCAGTTTATCAACCAGTTCAAATTGTATTTGCATAAGTTTATGGACGGGAGGAGCAGGTTCGATTCTTGGCGGAGGTTGGAATTTTTTTGCTGGTTTTTACTCCTGATGTGGGTTCTAGGGTTCCTGCAGTTATCATCAAGAGAGCACTAGGTATTCATAGTTGAAATACCTAGGTTCGTAATTAATGACGAATGATAACAAATCGCACTTTGGTTATCGTATTTTGGTTATGTAGACCTACAATATCCTCAGATCGAGATCATCTGATTGGGAGTTTCGGTTACATTTTTATCAAGGAATTCCAAAAATTACAATTCCCCAGAATTGAAAAATGTATTCGGTATGCTTTAAATGCGTTTCTTATAGATCTACAAATAGAACAATATCAGAATTTTTTAATTGAAATTAATTCTTGAAACTTAAATGATAAGTCTTGCCTTAACATAAACTGAATTAAATAAATCATGAGTAACTTAACTCAGAAATACATCAGAAACGTATCAGAAATATATATATATATATATATATATATATATATATATATATAATGAAAAAGGTATTTATTAATAAAGAAATAGAAATCGGAGCAAGATACTACCAAGCCATATTCAATAACCTCAGGATATGAAAATGTACGGAAGTTTTAAAAAGAATTAAAATAAAATTAATAAATTAATGAAAAACAAAAATAGCAATGTTTTTATTATCATTATTTTACTTTGAATATCCTTTTATTTTAAAGAAACTCCATTTTTCTTCTTTAAAATGTTTTCTAACATCACATTTTCCCAATATTGTGAGAAAACGTTTTTGAGTATATTCTTAAACTCCTGAACTTTCTAAAATATTTTGCTTATATAAAAGTCGCAAAATCAAACTGTTATTCTTAATCTTTACAAGGACTGACTGAATTTTTCTAAACAAATGTACTAAATTCAAGAACGAATTGAACCAAACAGAATTAAAGTTTGATTTATTTTTTTTATTCTTTTCGTTTCAACTTTGTTTAAATGAGAAAACTAAACAAAATCTATTTACTCACCTTTTCAATTCCCATCGTGAAGAAAGAAGCAGGTAAGACGACGAGGACCAAAATACCTTTTGCCGCTCAGCCGCGTTTCCACAACAAAATGTGAGTCGCGCAGTTGTACGTTGCTATACAATTTTTTTAATAGCAGATCTCTCGAAAGGAGCCTCCCATTCGTGATAAATGAAAGTATCCAGGGGGCATTGCAAACAAAACAAAAGACAAACACCGAGTGCCAATAATTAACACCAGAAAGTCAAATATTCAACGAAATGATAACAACATGTTTTTCACCATACACAAATACTATAGAAAAGACATTACCAGACTTCACTAACAGAAAACAGCGTTCATATTGGTTTCCTTTCTGTCAATAAAGTGCTTTCAAGTTGAAATAAACTTTTGTAACTTCAAGATATCTAAATAAATGAATCTTAAAAAAAACTAATTCCAAAATCATTTTTATAAGTTTATTTGGAAAATTAGCAATTTATTTTCATAAAACTATTTTGAGGGGGGAAAAAAAGGGCAGAGGAGGTAAAGCAGAGAAACATCAATTAAGTGGATTTTAAGAACAACAAAAACAATTAATAATTATAATCTCAATTGTTATAGAATATATGTGCTTTTTCTCTTTTTGATGTGCTATGGAAATTTATTTAAGGCTGGCGGAATACTGGAATATATTTTTCCAACTTGTTTTTTATTTGTGATTTTATTGCTGCTCATTTAAGCTTAGAAGTGCTACATTGATTCCTAAGATTGTTGACAATTTACAACTATAGTAGAGTCCCGATTATCCGAGTTAATGTGGACCAAGACTAACTCGGATAACCGAAAAACTCGGCTAAACCGAAAATTGTAAATAAAATAAATCGTCTAGGTTTAAATGTATATTTTAACAAATACAAAGGTTTTCAGATACGCCACATTCAATTCATATTGAAAGAGTTTTTTTTATTTAAAAAGTCCATAATTGTTTTTTGTTTTACCTTACTTTGGCGTTTTTCTGCAGCAGTGTTTCGGCATTTCTTTAAGGATAACCCAGGATTGTTGGTGTCGAAACCATTCCCCGATTCCAGTTAGGGGGTCACATGACTAGACGAACGAAGATTAATTTGCGAAAAAAAAAAATCCTAGAAATATTTGATAGCTTGGTTAAAGCGGAAACTCGGATAATCGGGGTTTTACTGTACTATTGTTCCCAAGATTCAGTTTTTCAAAAAACTTTAAATATGTTCGCAAATTGAAGTTATCCGTATAAAAGTGATTTTTTTGTTTTGTTTTTGGAGACCTAATTAGAAATGCAAGAAAAAATTTCTGATTGGATTCAAAGCGAGCCGTAACATAAACAGCCTAACCGTTCGGTAAATGACGGGCGACTTTCGTTAAATAATATACTATCTATGGCAATACATTAATCGAAACAACATATCTCTTTTAGCAGCATTTAGTCAATAATATGACTACGACCAATGATACAGAAGTGTAAACTTTGTAAACAGTCCAAAATTTAAAAATATAACCAAATTGTTAAACTAAAAAAGTAATAAAAAGAAAGCATTACAAAAGTAATCAATTCCAATGAAAACAAAACATCTGCACATCGATTTTTATAATTAAATCTTTCTAAAAATCGATTAGAAATAAAATAATCAATAATTTTCAAGGAGATGGAGTAGCAAACAGGCATTCAAAAATTTGCCAAAACCGATGTTAATGGAAAACTGCTGCACTTCTTGATTTTAAAAATTCCAAAATAAGAAAGCGATCAAAATAAAAAAAAGAAAATTTTTAAAAAATAAAGAATTTCAAGAATTTTAATTATCAAAATTTAAAGCAAATTACCAAACTAGTTTTCAGAATTAATAAATAATTATGTTCTGAAAGAATCTAATTAAAAATTTTCGTTATAATTTCGTTGTAATCTATAATTAATATTATGCAAATGAATTAGATTATCTAAATAATTCAGTTAGGCCTACGTTGTTTACGTTTTACAGTAAACATGTTTTTCGTTTTTTTTTTATTTTCAGTTAAAATTTTTTTCGTCTAATTTTAAATATATATATTTTTTTTAAATACTTCGGAAATTTTGAAATTTTTTGTCACTCGATATTTTTCTTCCTCAGCAGAAATTACAGAAATTGATTTTTCTTTATTAGTTATGTTTTTTATTGATTAAAGTGTTCAACATGCAGCTTTTTTTTAATCGATTAGTTTGATTTAAAGTTAATCTATTATTGATTTTAAAACAACTGTTCAAAGATAACCAATAAATGTTTCGTATTTTGTTATTATCATTGTATTGATTAATAGGAAAGTTGTTTTGGTAAATGGGTCAGAATCGAACACAAATGAAATAGATTAAAAAAAACATTTACATAAAAAAAATAAACAAACCATTTAAATCAGCAAGGACTTCCTCGTTTTTTATCAAAATAAGAATTAATGATTTATTTATATTATGGAAATGTAAGACAGACACGAAACATCAGCAAACCTAAAGGATTTCCTAAGCTTTGTAATACAGTATACTCTCGATATCTCGAACTTCGTTATCTCGAAAACTTTGATAAGTCGAAAAATTATTTTTCCCCTTGATATTACATATTCATCTAATGTTAATTTTAATTCTTATGTCGAAGAGTTTTCACTCAAAACCTTGTTATGTCGAATATTTTTCGAAGTAAAAAATGAATTTTTCCGGAAAAATCGCCTTTCAGTTGCGTCGAAGCAAATAGAGGTATTTTTTAAGAAATTCTAGCAATGTAAGTTCATTGTATTTTACTAATTCTTTTCAATTTAATGTAATTATTTTCGACTATTTTTAAAAATTTAAATTATCATTGCTGTATTTTAGACTTTTTGTTAACTATCATTATATATTTATACTACTCATCTGTAACGACTAATTTTTAGAATATTATTCCGTATCTTGCGTTTTTAAGTGAATTTTTATGTTTTGGTTACGACCTTGTTATCTCGAAAACTCGCTATCACGAATTTTTTTTAGCGTCCCTTCGATTTCGAGATATCGAGAGTATACTGTATTTATTCCCGTATTTTCTACTTTATGTTGTTGTACAAAAATTTTTGTATTGTTGCTACGTATTTTTTTTTAACCTAGTAACACTATCTAAAATGTGTCAACAGAAAGTCTATTAAGTATTAATTCCCTACAATATTTGTTACATGTCTTAGTAATTCTTTATATCCGATGATGAAACTAAGGAGGATCTTTGTTAATAAGAAGTTGAAGGTAATGTCATAAATGTCAGATTCTTATCAAAAACAGACAAATAACATTAATTTTGCTTTTCAAATATTATTTTGAATATTATCTTTAGACTAGTTTTTATCCCACAATACAAATGTTTTTCTTTTTATTCTCATTCTTAAAGATATTTTTTTTCAAAAATACTCACATTATTAGTTTACTTTAGAATTATTGAGTATTAAAATCAATAAGAAATTTATTGTTACTGTTTCTTTTTTAGGTATTTCACAATCGTTTCGCAGCGAAAAGCAAATAAATACGTAAAATTTCCTTATGGACAAGTTGTTGCTCACAAATCATATATCTAAACTGAAAACTACAAAGTAGCTGTAGGATTGTATAAGCAAGACTTTCTACAAATCAGCCTTACAGGTGAGGAGCTACAGACCAACAATATTCAATACACTGCCATCTGTCTGCGAACAAATAAAAAAACTACAAAGGTTTCTTAGAAGATTCACGTGGGAGGTCCCAATTGATTTTGGTAAAAAAAAAAGATGGATCAATAGGTAAGGATTTATGGGTTCAGGAAAAAACAAAAACAAAAGTGAATTTTAAACAAGTTTTTTTTTGGCATGAGGGTATTCGAATACGCTAACTATATCTTGTTTTAAATAATAATGGCTTCCAATAAAACGTACGCTTTTCTTGTATCCTAATTTTACTCTACTCTAATTAACAAAGCTATTATTTTAGAGAGAATACTCATATGTTTATTCCTGAAGCACTTTTCATTGTCTGTATATTATGTAATGGGCATTAAATTATTTTTAATCATGTTTTTCATTTGCAGAATTCTGCTGATGAAGCTAAAAGCTTTCTGGACCCATTGCTTACATCTAAAACTTATATTTTAAGTATGAGACTAGCTGATAGACAAAATAGATGTTGCGGAAATCCTTCACTTGTCAAATGCCAATTTCCTGAAAAGATCACACGTTTTACAATTCTTAGGATATTTAATGAACTGAATTGAAGATCTGCTGACTTTATGATAAGACTGTGATATTTCCAAAGTTCAATTGACTACGTCTAATACCTTTTTTTTAGCGGCCTGTATTGTACAACTTGCCTGTAAAACATAGGGAATCGCTTTTGCTTTTATGCTTGCTGGTTGTCATACTGTGTAGTGGCCAACCGGTTAGAGATATTAGAATGAAACCTTCACCATTCTGTGCAGCACCACAAAGTAGGTGACCACGTCCAAAAAAAACAGACCTCTAGGACCACTCCCTGACCGGAAGTTGGGAGGTCAAAAGTGTTCGCTTCCGGTAAGGAGAAAAAGGGCGATAGACGTCCCCCCAATATCGACCCTTCTGTACACATTTTGTTTATAAAAATGTGCATATTATGGGACGCTTTGCTTTTGACACTGTCTAAAAGCATTAATTTATCTTGTTGATATAAAAAATCTTGTTTTAAGTTTTCAGAACTCATCATTTTAGCTATTATTATTGTTAGTGAGATTAAATTGAAACTGAATATGTCACTCAGCTGACATCGACTATTAGTAATTTCTAAAAGCTAAAATTAGCAGTAAGATAACCGAAATCATTAATATTTACTTATTGATTTACTTAATTTATGCTGTTAAAATTCCACTTGATACTTCGAAAGGCAATGGTCGATAGCTTTGTGATTGAGTTAACGTCTGTTTGGTGAACATCCTAGGTAACAACGTATTGATGTTTCACAGGAAAAGCACTCTTTTGTTTCATCCCATCATCCAACCCATCTTACAACAAAAAAAGAAGGTACCGAGAGAAAATAAAATGTAGCCTACTTTTTTACATGATAATTCAAACAAATAATTTAAGTTAGCGATACGAGAATAGTTTTAACAATTAAACTATTGTTACTTTTAGAAGCTCTTTAAGGATGAAAGACCTGTTCTTTTATGTTTACAAAGTTCAAGGTTATTAAAAAAATGATTTATTTTATTTAAAGAAATAACAATGTTATTTCTTTTATTTTAAAGAAGTTTAGATATTAATTTTTAACCAATAACAATTCTACAAAATTCAAATAAAAAAATATTAAAAAATACCCATTTTATAAAATAGTTCTTATAAAAAAAATATAAATAAATTGATTTTCAAGCTATCATTTAAATAGTTTTTCGCAATGGGACCATTTCATATCTTTATCTTCATTCACAGATTTTTTTCTATAAAATTTAAACCTCAAAATAGTTTCCTCTCAATCTACAGCGACGTTGGGATCTTTAAATTGGAATCAGAATGGATTTTAGTATTTATCCCATTAAGACACTGACATCTGCCAGACAGGAAGTAACGTCTCCAAATGGGATTGACTTCTGTCAATCTAGGGAATCCAATTTTGTAATCTGAGACAAACGAAAGATGAAAAATCACCTTAAAAGTTTCTATCAACATAAGTAGTTCATTACAAATTTTACTGCCTAATTATTTTACGTGATTAACAAAATGGTAACTACAGAAGACACAAAGGAACCAAAAAATTTCGCACCTCAAGAAGTTTTTGGTTCTTTTGTGTCTTTCCTAGTTACCATTTTGATAAATATTTCAAGTTCTTAGAAAATTTACGAGTATTTTAAAGGCTGTACGGTAACAAGTTATGGAATAAAAGATACAATCACGTCCTGTTAAGGAATATAAAATTTTCAGTCAGCAGGGATTTCTGTTTTACAAGAAAAGATTTAAAATCGATATTACATTGATAATTTAAACATCCTTTACATCTGGAATAGATTCGGAATATGTTGTTTTTCTGCGATCAACTCTAGAGTGAAAATTTCATCTACGTTATCGTAACCATTTAACTTCAGGAACTTTAAACTTAATCTAATCGAATCCATTACCACTTTGTAGTTAAATCGAAGCTCACAAGTCAACCATCTAACCTTCTAAACACAATGGCGTATCAAGGCATTCCGAATCTCAGCTTAATTTTTATATAAACTATTAGAAAGTTAACAGAATTAGTCTATGTGATATTACAAAGGTATTATATTAAAATAATCAATAAACTAACAGTATCACCAAATAACTTGTTGGATTCGACCAGAGGGAAAAAAATTATTATTATTATTATTTTACTTTTGCAAAACTTAAATGTTAGTTTGTGATAAACAACTAAGAGTAGCGACTGATCTCTCAAGCTTGAACTGCAGAAACTTTCGAGTTTAGATAAAAGACAGTTGGTAGAAGATTCAAGACAGCACAGCAATTCTTTAAAGCTTCTCATGAAACAAACCAAATGTAGCCGCAAGCGCAGAAAGGCAACGCTGGAATAGATTTGAAGGTTCTCTATGAAACAAGCCTGGTCTAGCCGAGAGCAAAGAACGACAACATCAAAATAGATGAAAAGTAAGTTTAATCTAGCCGAAGGTAGATGTTCTCCATGGAGAAAAAACAAATCAATCTGAAGATCATTCAGATGACATTCTATTGGGAAAATGTAGAAAGCGGTTTATTAATGAAAAACATTACTTAAAAAAGAATTATAAATCTGTATCTACATATCATATGTAATTTTGAATATAATTAATTAAATTATGTCTAACTTTTCGTAACTTCGTATACTTGCTTTCGATCCTCATAAAACTGGAAAAAAACTTAAAACAGTTAAAAGTTCTGTATCTTTTAGTTGAGTGTTATTAGGAAAAAACCGCTATATTTTTTTTAGAGACCTTATTCAGAGTAAGGAGGAAAGCAACCATGATGGATCTAATGATACAATTGGACTGAGCTATGCCACGATGTTGGGAGTAATGTTGGGAAAACACACGCGCAGAAAAAGTCACTGGGAGACCAAGGCAGAGTACCAGAAGAGAGAATCGTATCGTCCGACACGCGAGAACTGATCCACGGATATCCCCTGTCCATCATCCAGAGACATGTTGGGGCATCACTGTATCTAACCGCTTTACTGCGAGGCAACTTGTAGAATGACTTCAATTCTTGGGCCTTAAGCTTTCTGACATTAACACCCTACCGTCGGCGGCTTCGTTTACAGTGCTGTAATAAGGAAACAATTCGTATTTAGTAACAAATCTGGATAAAGATAACCACCGTCCTCGAACATGGTGAAGCTTTGGGCAGCGCACAAATTCGGACTTCACCGTTGAGTGACACATTCCCAGAACTGGTGGAGTCAGAGAAGCCATCTCCTACGATTCTTGGTCTCCGCTGGTAGTGATTGGGGAACATTGATGGAGCTGGAGATTCTGTAGCCTCCTGTGCTACATGGAGCGGCTAAAGAGATATTTTAAGATTCCAATAAGATAATGTCAGCCCATATACAGCACGGGTTTTGTTGGGCTGCCTCGAAATGCTGTCGACACCCTTCCTTGGTCGCCCATTGAACAAATGTGGAACCGTTTGAGACAGCAGTTTCGGCCATCACAGAGTATGAGCAATCCCAAGCGGCAGTTGCAACATTTATATGAGGAACTTCCGCAGGATAGCATTAAATGTCTCTATGACTTCAAGTCAAGCGATATCGGCGCAGGTATCCATGCTAGAGGCAACATGATGGAGTACTAAAGAGACAACTGAGATGCACTATTTTGCTTGAATAAACGGACCATTTGCTTTGATATTGTAATCAGTCATTTGCATCATCATTCTCATTGACTATCCCCAAGTATCATTCCATTTCAACTGCTGCTTCTGTTTTTTTTTTTGGCAATGCGTGCATTTTGAAAGACATTTAGCAACAGACCTAAAATTGTAACATAAATAAATTATTTGTGATGTTTTTATTACCAATTAAAAATCTTAATCGAGCTCTAGTATTCCTCCCACAGTACCACGACTTCACTCTAACTCTATCAGTTGTTCGAAATTGTGTCAAATGCGTCGTCGAGGCATGCTGAGGACTCAAGAGACCTGCACTCTACAACCACGCTGATTACAAAGCACACAGTGGTCATCTGACGGCCGTTCACATGACCGTAGCGATAGTAGTGCCTGGCGCAGCTCTCAACGGACAGTCTCAGCCCCATTACCAATATCGCAGCTACAGTTAGCCCAATTGTAACAGTGCCGTAAAGACAGTTCCGTCGTTCCAGGATCATTTGTTCTGGGTGCACTACTTTTTTTGACAATGAGTAACTTGTTTCAGAGGATCATATTTTATTTCGTAATTATAACCCTGGCTAGTGATCTCTCTATCAAACGGTTACAGAGTCTCTTAATGGGAGATTAAGGCATGTGATTGTCGGACTAGCCTCAAAGTTCAACTTCGTTCTGCTGATGACATGAGCCTACTTCCTGTGATATCTGTTTTCCAACAAAACCATACAGGTCAGATACTCTTAATAAAATCTTGGCTATTTGGGATTTGCGCGGAAAGTCTTGAAAAGCTTAGAATTACTTGACGTAAAATTTAACGTGTGCAGCAATTGGTTAATAAAATGCGAGTAGAAAAGAAACACATTTCAGCTGAAAGAATGGTAAAACAGGTCCAAGCTTAAAATCACTGGCAATATTTGTTTGTTTTTTTGAAAACAAATATTGTATACAAAAAGATAGAAAGATTCTTTGATTTGAGGAAAGGCCTGTTCTGAATAGCTGAGACATACACATTTTATATATTGATCAAAATCTGAAACGGAGAAAAAAAAAAGGAACTTTCCTCAGTGGGAATTCGACTCATTAACATTAAAAGTGATGAATAAAACAAGTGAATACAATTTTGTGCTAAAGCATAAATTTAAGAGCAAGACATAGTAATAATAATAATAATAATAATAATAATAATAATAATAATAGAAAGAAAGTACATTAACGAAAAAAAAATGAAAAAAGTTCGAAAAAAAAAATTCACGCGGACATTGAGAAAAAAAGATTAAGAGAAGACGAAGAAAAAAGAAACAGTAGAGATACTGATTCAAACAGACAACATTTAGCATATGAGTCCGAGAATATACAGATCACGTTATACCAGACAACTGAAATGAGATATTTCTGACATTTAAGCTAATAGCGGAAATCCAATGACAACAATGACAAATATCTCGAAGGTGTGGAATACCATTTCGTTACGAGGCTACGACTTTAATATTCTAACAATCCTAAGACAATTCTTTACGAAAAGAACGAAGACATCAATATTCTACACCTTATAAAATGAACATAAAAGTTGTTGTAAGTTGTTTCACTAAAATACTTATTCTGTAATGTGAAAATTCTCATTCCTACTGTGTTTAGGCCTCTGAACACGAGGGTGAAATCCGTTTGTCGATTCGACCTTCCGTTCGGGAATTGTTACGAGTGGACAGACAAGGACGGACGGACAAGACAAACGCAACAGCTATCGATTTTGGTCGCTTTCACAATAGCTCGCAACTGGTTCACTAATAAGTGCTCGTGTGACAGACTTTTATTTTCCTTGATGCCTTCTTTTCAGTTTAGACACCATATTTACATACCTGTGAAATTACTAATAGTTCAACTGAAGTAAAGAAAAAAAAAAGAATGCTTTCGATGATGTACAAAATCCAAAATAGTAAATAGTTGAACAAAATAGACTGAACATATTTAATAGACAATGCTTCTCCCTTTGAATTGATCAAAATTAACTACTCACTTCGAATTCTTTACATAAAAATAAAAATTTTAATTTTAATTTTAAATATTTTTTTACAAGCGTTATTAATTTTCCAGTTTCTCCTCATTACTTTGATATTTTTTTGTGGGTTTGTTTGCGGAGGAGTTTAATTCCAATATTCTATATTGATAAAACGAACATGAACAAAAGAAAGCCACTTATTTCGACAAACTGATATTATTAAAATCCTGAACATAAGAAAGCGGGTTTGTTATTAATGCTACTATATCACAAATTCCCGAAGTACGAATAGACACAAGGAATTTTAATAGGGATGATGGGTCATAAAATGTGCTCAGCGATTGATTCTAGAGAAAATTACATTTCATTACGAGGTTACGACTTTAATATTCTAACAATCCTACGGCAATTCTTTACGAGAAGAACGAAGATATCAATATTCTACCTTATAAAATGAACATAAAAGCTGTTGTCAGTTGTTTCACTAAAATACTTATTCTCTATTTAAAAAAAAAAAAAATAAGATCAAAGCAGACTTCGAATCTGGTTCATGTAAGCTGGACCTTCTGACCTGATTATTTTTCATCCTATTTTTTTTTTAATGACTTCAATACCTGTTGTGCAATATTTCAGTTTCGTATCCATGGTTGTAAGCATTACAACATGCTTTACTGAATTTAACTTAACGTCCTAAAGCCATTTTTTGCGAATCCTTCTTTACAATAGTGTGCAGAATTTCTCTTATAATTGTCAGGAATTTTTTTAGTTCGGAAATAAAAGATTCTAAGAATATTCCTGAATGTAAATGTTCACAACCCGAAAATTTCTGAAGCCATTATTAATCGTGATAATACTAAATTTTTTGGTCCAGAGTCGAAAATGTTAAAAATAACTTCACAAATCTTCCTTCATTAATGATAACTAGTTAATTATTCTAATTTTGTATATGGTTTTCATCTTCTAAATATTTCGAATAAAATTCAGATTTTTATAACAATTACGAATTCCGTCTTCTAATAACAGTGATCATTAAATTTTACTTGTGTACAAACAAAATACTGTTTAACTAAGTATGAAGTTTAAATGAAACGACGAATGTGGTTTCGATTGAAGTTAAGATTGTAACTGAATTTCGGCAGCGGATATTTTTTCTTTTCTTTTTTTAAAATTATCATTTTGGTTAGATGTTTTATTTTACTAATATTAATATGTCTAAATCATTTTTTAAGTTGAATTAAATTTCTATTTAATTAGATTACTTTGTAATTTTCCTTTTAATTTAAATGGAATTTAGGAACGAATAATAAATAAATTCTGGAAATGGGTGTAAGCGTAAACTGTCGCAGTGCCCACTTTAGAAAGTGATTAGCATTACTCTGGATTTAGATATTTTTCTCGAATTAGACACAAGTAAAATATGATAAAGTTGTATTTAAAACTTGCAGAAAGAGATTTACGGTTATATCTCAGATATAACAATTTATCAAAGCTTCAGATGAGGGCTAAGATAATGAACAAAGTGAAAATCAAAGGGACGGAAGGCGGCAGCAGTTCCTAACAGACGAGCTTTCTTTTATAGTCCATCTCAATTTCTAAGGAATTACCCACGAAGACCATAGCAAAATGAGACTGGATCTCCGACCAACGTTATAAAACACTGAAACTTATTTCCCCCGTTTTAAAGCATCGATCATTAGAAACTGCGATAGACTATATAAAAAGAATGTTCCAGAAGTCTTTTCTCTTTGATTTATGATTTCATGGTATACGAAAAGACCATTAACAAAATACAGCTGCATTGGAAGCACAGAACAGAAGTTGAAGATAGACGATACAAATATTTTTACGACATCAATTGTTCTCTTGCAGTTATTTACATGGAAATTACATAGGAGTAAATTTTCCTGTGATAGAATCATCGTCCACTTTTTGGCCCAATTTAATTGCAATTTGTATTTTTTTTTTACAAAAAAATATAATATTGTTAATATCATACATCCTTTTACATCCCAATATTTTTGAACCTGATCCAAGAGTTTAACGACAATTTTATTTTATTATTATTATCAATAAAAATTTTTCTGTTTAATATTATTTTTGTTCAAGAAATGTAATAAAATTTTAGGAAAAAGTTCAGATATTGTACTGTTTAATTTAAAAAATAAAGTTTAATTTCTACATATATTCTAAAATGAAGAAGCTTTTATGGAAGTGTGATCATTGTAAGCTTTTACGAAAATGTGTACAATGATCAGAATTGATGCGTTTTCGTAAATCACAAGATAAGGAAAAACGAAAGTAATATTTCAATATTCTGTTTAATACATTATATATCATTTCCAATTAATTATACCACAAAAAAAATACAGAGATTAGTCATCAGTCAGCTAAACTTGTTTCGTTTTTTTTATTTTTTTTTATTAATATTATAAAAAAATTTTCTCTTCATACAGCGTCGAGATGTTAAACATCCAAATTCTTTGTATCTACAATAATTATTTACTGAAAAGTATTCGTTAGATATAAAATGTAATTAGGGCAAATGCGAATTTTTTCTCGTTATTAATATTTTTCTTTTAAAGCGTTATTACATTTTTATTAATAATATTTATTTTTTTGGATAAATTTCCTTTAGTCAAATTCCTTCACCAAATTCTGCTTTTGGCGCTGAGTCAAATGGCTGTACAACATTAAAAATAATTTTAAACAAGTTTTTCTTCTCCCTTGTTCTGTGAATTCATCTCCTAATTCTCCTCCTTTTACGACAGTTGTGGTCGTAATACAGGGTACAAATCTGTACTATTGGCAGAGCGCTTGAGAACTACTCGCCATTTCCTGCATTTGTTTTTATTTTTCATTTCAGATAGAAGCCAAAACTACAATTTAATGAAGCATGTTACAAAATCCCAAATCTTACAATCATCCTGAACACTTTCCGAATTCTAAATTAGAACAAAAGCAATATATTTGAAACGTAGCAGCCTAATGTATTTCCGCTTACAGTTGTATGCCATTAGGCGTACCAATATCATCTGCAAATGTAACTTCCTTGTTGCTAAATTGACAATTACCAATCAGGTAAAATTCGGTTCTAACAGGCTCTGTCAGTTTTATGGAACCAAAACTCCCTTGATTCCTTTTCTCGTCATGCATTTACCTATTACATTAAAAATTGGAAAGCCATTGGCATTTTTTTCATAATAAATTTCACTCAATTATTGTGCACAGGAAGTAAGAATAAACGACAAAATAATCCACTTTTTTGTTGTAGGTTTCACCATTTCTTTTCACTTTTCAGGAAATAAAAATCATACAGAATGAATCACTATTTTTTTATACTTAATTACTTACGACGAATCAGAATCTGAAACAGGAATTAATCAATCAAAATGAACTCCCTAACTCCATCACTGGAAAAACTTTTCAACAAAAGCTTGAGGTAAAAAAGAAAAAAAAAAGGTAATTGGAAGGCATCAAAGGAGAATCGTAGCTTGTGATTGGTCCATCAGCGAAAGCCAATTGAAAAGCGATTCTAGAGAGATACAAAGGAAAAGCAATCCTTCCACTTTGAATAGCACAGAATCTAACAAGGAAAACAAATGAGTTAAGTTTAAAGGAAAGAAGTCTGTAGGGGCGGTGGGATTAAGTTACAAGACGTACTAAACAAAGTTCACTAAACTACATATTAAAACTGTGCTACTACTGCAAGAAAAGGCCATTAACAGAAATTATCTTAAATATATTATTAATTTTTAAGATGGTTTCACATCATGCAGTAAAAGCCTTAATTCAAATATTATAGTGTTTTAAGTCATTAGTTTATTAACCAATCAGGTTCAGCTTCGTCAGTACAGCGAATATTTTTATCATGTGATTCCTTTGTATTTGACCAAATAAATATTCGTATGTTCAATGAAATGTTGAGATTTTTTTATTTAATTTATGCGTCCATTTAATTCATTTGTGATGGATGTGAACACTGGTACATGAATTGCTTAGTGATTTTTACAGTGATTTTTCGTTTTCCTGAATTATTTGAGGGTCCCACTGTTTCCTCTACAAGAGAGATTTTTTTTTTTTTTGCATATATCGACATGAAAAATCGAATTTGTGCTGAGGGTTATGTTAACCTGTAACGTGATTCGGCCTCCGAAACTGATTCTGTCGTGTCAAGTATATCTTTCATAAAGGTACAATTTTATAAACATCCCACAATAAAACATAAATAAAGATTTGTGAAGTGATGAATTAAAAAACACAAAAAAACTAAAAAATTAAAAAAACTAAAAAAATTAATAAATGAAAATTGTCATTTCTTTGATATTTAAGTATTACGGCACAGATTTGTCTTAATATGTTATCTTGTTTAACGTTTTTATGAAAATGACAAAATATCAGCAACTTATACTTAAATAATACAATGAAAACATAAAAAAAAAGTTTCTTTTTCCTATAATTTACTATATTTTCCTAAACTTTTTCTTGAAATTCAAGAACTGTGCTACTTATCACAAAATTTAAAATACACGGTGTACTTCAGTTGATAAGAGTAGACTAACTTACGATTTTTTTTAAATATTTATGTAAAGGGAGGAAAAATGTATTGTAAAGAATTATAAATGACTTTATTTACCTCGGAAAGGAATGAACCATCGTTGGAATCCGAGGACGATTGTTTCGAAGTCAATGAGCTCTTATCAGAGTCCAGTTGTCGCTTTGACATTAAACTTAACAGACCTTTCCGACCTTTCAGTTACTATAAAAAATCTACAGTAACTGAAGATATTGGAAAAATGATGGAATCAAATAATACGTAATATTGGAGTATTTAGATTTAAAAGCCAGTTTCCAAATGCATCTAAGTCTAACTACTGTGCTGCCATTGGTTATCATTCACCTCAATGTCTTCCCTTCACTAGCTAAATGCAGGGTATTATTTATTGCACTTGTCTTTCATTTGTTTCAACGCGAAGATTATCATTGTTAGCTCAAGTGGTTAGCCTTTCATGGCTATGTTTTTTTCTTAATCCACTGAAATGAAGTCCACTGAAATCCAGGAAGACACTCTACCTTCCCATACGCACACATATCCCAACATAATTTATATAAATCTACAATGTATAATAGGCATAAAGCCCCACAATAATTGTATACGCATAGAAAGGATTTCTAAAACTTTTAATTATCCTGTTAATTGATTTAACACGATAATTGATGAAAAGGTCGTCATTCACTGTGACTCTGTGCTTCATCACATTAGAATTTAATTTAAATAAAAATCAATAGGATTTAGTAATTTAAATTTTAAATTATTATTATTACTTGGGGTGAATGTGGGTGGCAGGGAAGCCAAGCACTGCGACCTGAAAGATATGATGTGCCAACCCACGGAAAGGAGGATAGACGGAGAGAAAGACTGAGAAAGTATGGTGGGGGACTCACAGGGAAACGGGAGAACCCCGAGAAAACCTGTCCAGTTCGGATCGTCCACCATCACGAAACCCACATGGGAACCGAACCCGAGACTCGGAGGTGAGAGGCCAGTGTCTTAGCGACAACGCCAATCGCGCGGCCTTTTTGAAGTATTACAGGAAATATTGCATATGAAAGGTAAAATATAATATTAATTTTTTAGTTTTAGCCTCTTTCCTACATATTTATATACATGATCAGCCAAACATTAGGACAATCTACTAAATATGATGTTAATCCTCCTCTCGCAGTCAAAATAGTCTTCACCCGGCGAAGCATGAACATCATGGTAGATGTCCTACGATAGCTGGTATGTGATCAGATGATCTTTCAGTTCATGCAAATTACGTGGTTGAGGTGATGCATCAAAACACGTTTCTCAATTCAAACCACAAATGCTGGATCGATTCATGTCAGGGAAATTTGGAGGCCATGGTAACAGCTGGAACTCTTCATATTTAGTAAACCATTCCCAAACAATCCGAGATGTTTGAATCGGAGCATTGTCCTGCTGATAGAATGCATCTCCATCAGGGAACAACTATTTCCCTTTACAGCGACTGTGATCAGCAACGATATTCAGGTACGTGACACCTGTTAAAGATCTATCTGTAAGGATGATAGGTCCAAAAATTCCCCAGGAAAACATTGCCCATAACATCACGTTCCCTCCATCTGCCGCTGTTAGCCCCACAGTATATCTAGGTAAGTAAACTTCGTTTAGTAAACATCAAACAAGTGCCCGACAATTCAAATGATGCAACAGGAATCGTGATTCAACAGACCAGGCGAACTTCTTCCATTCCTCAGTGCTCCAATTTTTATGCTCACGTGCCCACTACAAGCGCTTTCGGCGACGAACAGCTGTTAACAGAGGCACACTATGGGGTCTGCACCTTTCGCAACCCTTATTCTAGAGTGTTCGATGAACAGCGAGTTCCGATTCACTAACACCATCACAACTATTGAAACAGTTGCGCGAGAATACTTCCTTTTGCTTCGCACTAGACTTTTACTGCTCCTATCACTTCACTCACCTTTGCATCAATGCGTCTTGGCCGACCTATGCCTTGACGATTGTTCGTTGTTTCGCCATTATGTTTATATTAACTTTGATAGACCCTGGCTACTGATGAGCGCGAACAGCCCACTAGCCTCGCTGTTTCGAAAATGCTCTGACCAAGGCGTCTGGCCATCACAATTGTTCCTGTCGAAGTAGAATAAATCCGCTGCTTAACACATTTGCGCAACGTGACAAATATTGCACGTATAGCCTCGATGTCAGCTCTTAATTTATCAGCTCAACGACCTTTCCAAAAACCGCTTTGCATCTGTTGGGCTGATTCATTGCATAAGTATGTCCTAATGTTTTGGCTAATCCGTGTGTGTACACATGTATCTGTGTATATATTATAAATTAGTGAATTTTGTGTCGCCAATTAAATATTGAAGATATCAGCACATAAGACCGCATGAGTCTTTGATGACCAGGCAAAAACTGTTACAGCTTGGATGGGAAGTTCAGATTCATCCGCCATATTCACCAGACATTGCAACTTCGTATTTCCATTTATTTCGATCTTTATAAAATTCTCTTAATGGAAAAAATTCAATTCCCTGGAAGACACCAAAGGCACCTGGAACATTTTTTTGCTCAAAAAGATAAAAAGGTTGGGAAGATGGAATTATGAAGTTGCCTGAAAGATGACAGAAGGTAGTGGAACAAACCGTTGAAGACATAGTTCAACAAAAGCATTGGTGAAAATGAAAAATGTGTCTTTTATTTTTACTTAAAAACCGACCGAACTTTTTGTTCAACCCAACGTAATAAGGGTCTACATACAGAAGTAAAAAAAAGAATGAAATTTCGTTAAGTTACCTGAACACTAAAAATTTCAAATTGTAATTTTAAATTCTACAGTTATTGGGGTATTTGTTTCTCCTGATCGCTTAGATGTTACAATTTAGAATTCGCTTTGATGACAATGTTTACCTGCATACATAACAATCTTGCTAAAAAAATATTTTTCTGATTGAAAGTTAAATGTTGACAATTTTTTATTTGTACTGAGATCTTTAATTTTGATAATCCATCAATGACAGCAATAATCTTGTTTAAACATCTTATCTTGATAACAGCTTGAATTCGTGAGAACTGAACAGAGTTCTGTTGTTTACATATAGAAATATGTACACTTTATTTACTTCTTTTTCGAGCTCTAAGTTTTTTAATATTCTTAAAAAAAAGCCAATTGCGAGGCCTAAACTATCCACAAATCTTTGAAGTAAGCTAGGGTTTGGATTACAATGATTTCTGAATACATATTTGATTGAGATCAACCTTTAACCTTATCGAAATAACGAGAAAAGACATTTCGACGTTATCTAAAGGTGAAATCGTTTTAAAATATTTCCCTCTGTGAGGGTTCGCGATTAAAGTTTTAGGTAATTCTTTACTTCACTGTTGAATCATCAGGAGATATCTTTTTCCTGCCTTTCGGTAACGTCATTCATTGATTGTTTTATGGTGCTGTGGAGAGAAACGGAAGTCGTCAGAGCCTTCCCCATAATTACGTAGTAAAAAAAGCGATTCTAAGAGGATTTGACGCTAGTAATAATATTTTTATTCGTTTGTATGTCTTTCTTTTATAATGTCTGATATTCTAACATTAGTATTACAATTATCCCTTCGTAAAAATAGATAATTTTAAAATTAGACATCCATACGAACCTATGGCTCCAATAGTGTAGATACCCAAAGTCTGTATGGAGCCTCCAAACGGGTTCCAACTTGTCTCCTTTAACACGAGATTGAACTTCATTCAACATATAAAAGGTGGGGGAGCGTAGGACATGACTCCCGATATATTGGACGATCAATGAGAATATACATCTTCGTACCTCCACGGACCAACCAAGTCCTATAGTAAGAAACCTTTAACATAACATTGAGCACGTTTATTTAATTTTGTAATTTATCTATGTTTGGTTTTCTTCTTAATATCTTAAACTTTCTCATATCTGAAACAGTTGCAAGCGTTTAATAATCAAGACACTTTCCAATTTTGTAGATTTCTATTGCTCTTCATAGACTTATTAAAAAAACGAATCTATATATCCTTATTAATATACTGTAGAAATGCCCCCCCCCCCCTTTATTGCGAATAACACATCATTGATCCTAAAAGATGCTTGTAATAGTGAGGTTAAAGACAGTGATTGTTGATGAAAGACGACTTCGACACCTTATAGTACTTTTCAGCATCTCCAAAACAAGCTACATGGGATTGAGGTTCGGAAACTGTGGAGGCAAGGAAAAAATGACAGAAACTATTCGTGAAACTATTCTTACAAAACTATGTCACGATGGAGAGTTGCGACGTCGCGTCGTCCAGAAAAAGGTCATCATAGTCTGATAATGCAAATCTATAGTGCAAGTTGCATTTGGTCGGCTGTGGTACTCTCATATTTTATATGGGTTATAATTATGGAGAATGAAATGGCATATAAGAAATTACAGCCAAACTCAAAATATTGTTTTTTTTTATTAAGAATAAACAGAAAGTATATTACTAACTGGAACTACAGGTATAGATCTAATAAAGTTGGTGTTAAGAAGTTATTTTTAAGTGATGAATACAAGACCATTTCAGTACACAATTTTTCACTGGGCATGATGCATTTTTGAATAATTTTACATCGTTTTCAGGTTACTGATTCGTTTTTAGGTGCATGGGTGAAGATTCACAAACATCTGCTCATTGTTTATTTACTTGTAAACAGTTTTTATGTGACAGAACTCAATTGAAATCTTTTATTCCTAATTTCAGTGATACCGGATATAAATCCGTTGCATTATTACCCTGATTTGTTTGTTTGATTGTATGCAGACATTTCCACAAGATGTTAAGCTGTGCCATGAACAACAATCAAGTGGAGAATAAGTCGTTCCAAGGAAGAGAAACACACGGAAGAAAGAAAGAAACAGTCCAGCCCATATAGGGATGTGAACCCGCTTAAGTGTATTACGCAGCATGAATCATACCATCGCCTAGACCACATTATACCGTCAATTTTTTGTTATCCAAAAGTTACGATAAAAATTAAAAACCCTACATTTCATCAGTAAACTTAGTTGATATTTGACGAAATAATAAATTATTAATCACAAAACTTATACTTGATCAAAAATACTTGTTAAAATTTTCCTGATACAAATCATTATTTCATTATTTAACTAATCTTTATTACTTATTATTTAAATGCTAATACATAATAATTAAAGTTTTTAATTAGAGATAATAATACCATTTTGTATTTTCAAAAAAATGCATAAAAAACTGAAATTGTCTTGGAAATTTCCAAGATATCACAGTGAAATCAATAAATTTCTCATTTGAATCAATTGGTTTTAATCTACAAAAAGAGGATAAAAGCCTTTGTGAATGTGTTTTCAATTCTTAGTGCAAATGATGTTTACCTTATCTAACACCGTGAGGAAACAGGTTCTTACATAATTGAGAATCAATTCTGTCAAAAGTATCCTTGCGTGCAGAGGTGAAATATTAAAATTAAAAACAATAATAACTCTTTATTGGACTTTTATCATAATGTGATTACTTTTACAGCCCATTTGCATAACTAATCAATATCTAAGAGGAAGAAAAGGAGTCTTAAGGAGGAACAGTTCAACATAATTAATGAACACGATTTTCATATTTGAGATTTAAAAGCACAAAATTAAAGAATGACAGAAGGAAAAAAAAAAACCCAGAAAATACGCGTAATCTAGTCAGTGTTGCGGTAACAGATATATTTTAAATTTCGCTACATGTAAATAATTTATTTACATTTATTAACAGTAAAAATCTAAATTTTGCCAAATTCCTTTTGAGCCTAGCGGTACGCAGGCCTAGGATTGACATTTTTTCTATTATATAATTTTGATTGCATTTTGCTTTTGTGGGGCCCCGCTTCCGGGAGCGGAATGAGATTCTTATATGTTCGTACCTTCTGAGCATGTCGTCGGTGGAGTATATCTGGCTGATGAGTCCTAAAGAGGATGAAACGCCGTCCCGGAATTGGTATTTGCTTATTTTTTAAAGGCTTATTACTGCAGTTGTTTAATTTAACTACTATTTTTGGTTAACTTGGGGATAAATCCCAAACTCACAATAATTCTAGTTGACTTATTAAATACTAGCTTTTTTTTTTTAAGTCAGAAATAAGACTATCATCAGTTTTCGGCTATAATTGGAAAAATTAGCAATTTTACATTTCATAGTTTATAAGCATTCAAATTATTATAATGGCCTTTTCCGTAAATCAATTAAAACACTTTAACTAATCTAATATTAAAAAATTATTTTAATGACAAATTCCTAAATAACAAAATCATTTAATTTAAATATGAAGATCAGAATGAAGTAAAAAAAAAAATCTGAAATCTAAAAAAGAAATAAATTTTATTTTTATTATTAATTAGGTAGGCAGAAAGTAGATTGCTAAACTTTCAAACGGTCTTTATAAATTCCGTTAGTAATCTTTCTTTATTTTAAATTAAGTGAACTACAAATTTAATTTCAAATCTCGTTATTAGAAAACAAATATCTTTTATAATTAAATTTCAATTTGAGAATCTAATTTCATCCAATCAAATCTTTCCACTTGAGTTACAAAAAAACAACAACACTAAAACCAATGTATTTCAGAAATAATAGTGGGACGGGAGAGGAGTTCAAGATCAATAAAAGTGAATTAATAACTTAAAAGGAAGAGTCAGCAATAATTTATTGAGATCATCCATGACCTCAGGATTTCAAAAAATTAAAGAAATACAGAAATGGAAATGAAAATACGAAATGGATGATGAGTCTATCATTTACCAAAGCGCATGGCCTAAGTCAAACTTCAAAACAACTAAAAAATTCGTTAATATCACTTAGAATAGATTTAATATTTATTGTAAATTTTTCGTTTTAAGATCTTCAGACTTTGGAGAACAAAAAGAAGTAGAGGTTGTAACCTCCAAAAATTGGAAAAATATAGGATTTTCGACTTTTTTTTTTTTTTTTGGATGGAGGAAGTTCATGATTTTCTTTGTAACCTCCCCCCTTCATTACCGAAAGGAACATCATTTTTTTTTTGTTTGGTTGAATGGGTTCGACCTTAATAACCCGTATTTCAAAATCCTAGGTACGCCAATGTGTCTAAATATTTGCTTCAGAATTGTTATACTTCGTCAGCTAAGATTATCCAAATAAGCAAAGATATAGAATCATTTGGTACATAAGCACCTATAAATATTAAAACACAAAAAATATTCCTCACCAGAAATTCACAACAATTCATTGAAGTAATTTTCATCTGAATTTTTTCGGTTTCGAAGTCAAACAGAATTAGGTCTAAATAAAATGTCCACAATTATATCACGGTTCTTTTCTGCTCTTATAAATAAATTGCTACGTTAACTTTTGTGAAGTGCTGTTTAGCCAAAACTAATCTGGCATTGAATTTAAAACTATCAAAATAAAGAGCAATTCAGTTAAGGTAACAATACAATAATAATAATATTTGGAAAAGATATTTCCAAAAGCATGTCTGACCGCTTCAATGACCTTTCACGTGATAAGAAACTGCTTCCTGATTGGTTTAATGAATTATCCAGCTGCGTTACCACGGACACAGGAAGCCTCAGATAAATTTCTAAATAAAATAGCTTAAAACTGCTATTTTATTTAGAAATGTTAACTGACCTGTTAACTTGTTTGAAGAAATAGTTGGGTAATTCTTTAATGATTTCAACTTAATGCGTGAAGGTTTCATTAAAGAAAATCAGCTGTTCCTTTATACATGGCAACTAATTATTTTAAGAACTTTCAGGTACCGAAATCTCTTTATTTACTAAAATAGTTTATAATGTAATTATAATATATAAAAATATTATTATTTCTTGTCTAGTTGACTAGATGTTGAGTAATCATTTACTGAAATTAAAACAAAAAAATCCTTTTTGTGAGTTTTAACTTCTATGTTCTTATCCGAAAAAATAAGTCTAACTAATTATAATAAACAAAATATTATATTTTCTCTGTTGCAGATATTGTTAATTTTACATTAGGGTTACAATGGAGGATATAAATCCCTATGTCATTACACAAAAAATAAACAATTCAATTATTTACTTTTTTTATTATAATTTACTAGCAAAATCCCCGTTCTTCGTCGGTTTTCAATGATGTAGATGAGAAAGAAATTGAAAGTATAAGATCACTCCGAAACGGCAGGGGAAATCATTGCAGACCGCTTAGTTCAGGTGTATTGCGGGTTGCCGTCACACACTTCATGGCCATCCCCCCCCCCCCCCCAAATAAAAAAGATTAAGCATATACTTTTTATATTGTCTACACTACGGAACCTACCCACATGTCAAATTTCAAGTTTGTAGCATTTGGGAAGTATGCTTAACATTTCGAACAGACTCCCACATATCCAGAAATTTTCCTTTTATACTGTAGATTAGTATTTTCATACTCAATATTAGTTTTATTTCTACTAGATCTATCACTACAGGTTTTTGTAAATTATCTACTTTTTGTTTTATATAAGTTACTATACTTTGTCTTACTTTTAAGTATAATAATATATTCTAAATAAATAATTAATTCACACATAGCAGCAAAGCATTGTATATGAAAATACTGATAAAATAAAAGAATTAAAAATTTCATATAATGTTTTTATTTCTTTGTTTAAATTTATTAAAAAAATTTGTTTAAGAAGCGACTAATAATTACCATTTCTGTTTTTTCAGTCTTACAATAACTGTTTATTATATTTCGATAACATAATTAGAAATCATTATTACAAATACTGAGATACGTAATCACAAAAATCCTTTTCCTTAAGGATTTTTCAAGATTATGTTAATAAATCACTGGAGCTTGTTTACTTTCCAGACGAAAGAATCAATACATAATGAAGAAAAAGATTTTCGATCGAATTAAAGTTTAAGACATTTCCAAAGTCTTTTATAATCCCTCTTCTCATCATTTAAGATAATTGGAAAGGTAAATCCTTTTCCAGAACTTTTTTCTTCAAATAAGAATTGCAGCCACTTATAAGCTCGGTGGAATAAAACCACAAGTCCACTCTAAATCCATTTCCTTTGCTAACATAAGAGGCTCGGTATTTTTTAAATCATCTGATAGAGAAATTGGTGAAGTGCTCTTTCCCTCGAACGCCGTCCGTGTACTTTGTCGAATGCCTTCCAACGATTCCGCCCTGGGAGATTTATGCACTAGAACAAGACACCGCCGTCAGGGAATCCTCCTGCGTCGTCTTCTTCTCTGCCTGTGATAAGGTAGTCGTTCTTCTTGTTCCGCTTGCGAATGCTTCTTTGAGAAACTCGATGTGACATTGGGGAAACCTTCTTTTTGGACAAATCACGAGCAGAAAAACAGGATCTATCGTCGGAAGTTAGAACAAAAGAGATTCAGAATATTCGGAGAGTGGGAGAGAAGTACAATAAGAAAGGCTTTGTATTCATTCCTTTACGAAGACGGTCGCCATGTTTTGCTTGTTTACGATTCATTCAAAAAAATGGATGTTATTCAAAAGTTATTTCAAAGTTCCTCATTTATTAAGAAGAAGAACGACTTATTCTTTAAGAATTATGTGATAAGCAATCGTATATTTCTTTATCCAAGCAAATTCAATACATTTCAAGAAGAAGTTCTATCGGGCAAAAGTTCTTCGAAATTGTATACTTTGAACTTAAAAAAATTCAATCAAGTGAAATTCTTAATCTGTACGTTGATTCCTGGCCAATACGACAACATTAAGGACGGTCAATGGAAACGCATTCTGTAAAGGGTTGCTAACTGTCTAAGCTGAAAGAATCTGATAGAAATGTCAGATCTTTGCCGGGAGTCGAATCTGATTCCCTAGATAGCAGACAAGCATCTTATCATTTCAACTATGAGGTCATATCAATAGCAGTAACTAGAGTAGATATTAACACAAACGACAAAAAAGATCTCAGAATCTAAGGCGGAACATACAACACTCTTATGTCCTGAACTCTAGAAACTGAAGAGACTACGAACTACAATGTTTTTATTTACTGTTCTCCGATATTAAGTTTTATTTTTAAGCCTCTAAAATGTAATTTTCATTGATTAACTTAAGTCAAAAAGACAGTGAAGGAACGTCTCTTACTGGATTAAAAAAAAAATCTTGATTTTAATTCAATTTGGGTCGATTTTAAAACGTCGAAAACAAAACGTTTATTGGAATTTCTCCGTTCAATGTGAATGTGGTATTATTTATCCGTGGTAGCTTATTTTTTTTTGGAAGATGAGTTCAAAATACGATTGGTCCATAATTTCTTCAAAACATTTCAAAGTTGATGATGAATTTTAGGCTTATTTAGAGGTTGTAAGAGAAGTGTCATCTAATCTGAAGTCCTGGTTTCTGATGATGAGAGACAAATCTCGCTTAAGTTAATGCAAAAGGCATAAACAAGGATTTCGAAGATGGTGTATTTTCTTTTTTAATAATTCAATGTAGTTCAACGTATTTCACGTATGAAAAATAATGTCTCCAAATAAAGCTTCTTGTGGGGGTTGCAGGAGATCAGAATCCTGTTTTACATATAAACTAATTTTAATTTTATGGGACGATTGTTATTATAACCAGGATTATGGAATTCTCTGTGAACTACCAATAGAAGAATAACGTAATTTGAGAATACATATAAGCAATTTTGTAAAGACAGACAGATAAATAGAAAGATAGATATAGTTGTATTTTTAAACTGATTATCAAGTTCCGACAATGGCCTTTATTCGGTGAATTTCCTACAGTCAAATAATATTCTGTTACATTATTAACTATTATAAATCAAACTTTAGAATACATTAGCTTATTGGCTCTCAATTTTTTCCTAAGAGTTGGTTGTAAACTAATGAAGTTAATCACTAGAAATTCACTCCTAACCAAGTTCAAATGAGTAACGAAAACTGGTGAATTTATGAACACGATCAGAACCTGATAAGCTTTTGTTGTAGTAATTGTTTGCATTTCACACAATCAAACGTAAAGTGCTGCTATTTAAATTACAAAAAAATAAAATAAAAATAAAGAACTATGTGACGTCAGTCGAAGGTTAGGTTTGATTGTTCGTTATTTACAATTTCTATCAAAAAAAAACCCTATTACCTCGAATGGCAGTTGGGTAATTGAAAGAATAAAGAAATGAGCGTTTTGAAACTCTTATAACCTAAGTGGATTGGGAAAATATTTACATTTGATAGCCCTTGCGGATTATAGAGGAATGGAGACATACAAATAAAAGGAAACATTAAAATCAAGGGATGAGAAATTAATAAGTAAAATGGAATGAATAGGTGAAAAGACAAAGACCAAATTAGACGAAGAGGACTTTAATTACGAGAGGACTCGTATAATCTTGTGGACTGAAGATACAGAGGAAGACCAAGAAAACATTAAAAGGAAGACAGCGAAGTGGTACACGCGGAATGATACATAAATCTATACTGATCCAAGAACAGCTTGGTGATTCTGTAACACTTCTTATTGAACTACCTTGTAAATTATGATACCTGAGATAATGTTGTGACAACATTAACATCAGGACATCAATCTTCTCTGAATAAGCCACTGGGATCGGGGATAAATGTCACGTGCAAATATTGTATAAAAATCAATGAAAACTTTAATTTTCAAAAAGACGTTAGCCAATGATTCAGTGGCTGTAAAATCAATATCAATAATCTGGGAGAATTTGATATTACTCAGATACTACGATATTCTTTTTAGGTAATTAATTATCACAAGATTATCGAAATCGACTCAATCTACTTTCTTCATTTCTGTTCATTAACATTTTAGAATCAAATGAATTTAAACTTTTCCTTTAATCTCGTGGCATCGTAATCTTCAAAGCCAATGCTTAATGTTAAGAAGAACGGTGGTTCCGTTTCTGCATCGTTTCGTAAAGAAAAAAAGAAAAGAGAACGAAACAAGAGGAAATCGTGTGTTGTGTTCCTTTTTGTTTTTTCCCTCCTGTTAGTGTGAATTTCTCAGGCTTACTTACGAACTTTTCAAATAACACAAACAAAAAACAAGAATGCCTTGTGTAAAGTAGCTCAGTCCTGCAATACGATAAATAGCTGAATTAGGTATCGTTTAAGGAACGTGTCTTTTTAAAAAATACTGATATTATCTATTGGGAGAGTTCTGTCTGTCTGTTCGTCCATTCGTACAAAACAACTCGACTTCCTATGAAACGTTTTTCATAAAACTTGTAGATAGTCAAAGGTATTGGCCAATCCAAATTTCATTGAGGTCAGCTGAAAACACAGGAATCTTCATTTTATTATTACTATTATTTTTAATTACTTAACCAGTAATTCTGCTGCTTACAGACTCAATGGCTTGATAATTTGTGAGAAAAACTTGGCGAACAGAACCTGCGGTTACCATACAGGTTAGCGCTTTTTTATATCCACTTGGTAAATAACCACCACAGGATATTATGAGTCTAATAATTTCTGTCCGTCCGTCTGTATCAAGATATCCCAAAAACAAACTGTCCTGTGATGCTGACAGTTTAGTAGAAAGTTTAGGCTGTATAAGAAAGATTACTTTTGATGTTTGTTTACATGGGATATAGGTAAGGATCACCTTGTCTGTCCGTCTGTGATCAATAAAAATCAATCTATCTATATCATGATACGGAAACATTAGGATTCTTATGTAGAAGATTTTGATATAAATTGGTCCTGTAAGTAGAGGAAAATAAATACCACAAATGTCAAAAGGCCTTGCCTTCAATTCTAATATAATGATATTCGATAAAAAAAAAACAAAAAAACAAACAAGCTAAAAAGTTCGCTTCCGTGTGATACATTCTTCTTATTTTTGACGTATTTCCTTTTTTCTTCTTTTTCTTCTTCTTAATTTTCGGTAGTTTCCAAACCACTTTTAATTTCCTACGTTCTCACTTTCTGTGTTATCAATGAACGACATCTTCCTCCTGTTTTTTAACTCCCGACCCTACTGGTATTCGAAAGCTGATATGCTGTATCTTGCTTTCTTTTAGAATGACACAAGAACTTTCGTCCTGTTCCGTTGTAAATTGAGCTGCCGACAAAATTGGCAAGGAAGAGCTAATTGGCAGGAAAAGAAAATTGTCCTTCGCAAGGATTCGGTGAGTATTTGATTTTCTCAAGTGAACAAAATAGCAGATGAGTTTATGTAATCTCTGTTAAGATTATTAATTCTAAGTGTAATTAACACATAATACATCTTCAAGACATTTATCAAAATCTGACTAAAAAAAATAATCAAAATAAACTATTCTTAACAGTTGGATTCACTACTTTTTTCCTTCAAGTTTTACTGTAGGAATAGTCACCAGTTTTGCTTCGTAGAGGTATTTGTTTCTTTCCAAAAGGTCCACGAAATCCAAAGTAGTAAGTACTATAAACTTCCAAAAAAAAAAAAAAAATATTCCGGGGAGTCGCAGCTCATCCCTCAAAGAGCCGCGAAATGCCTCCAATTTGCTTTAATCAGATAAATCAAATGTCAAAGATCAAAAGAACACTTTTACCGCGATCTCAGTGCACGTAGCAGCTCAACGCGCATTTCCATGTGCTTTGTTTTTTATTTATGACTTTCATCTAAAACTTGCAAAATTTCACTACCTTATGTATTGCCGCAAACAAAATATTCCCAATTCAAATCTTAAAAAGTTCTTTGCATTTTTAATAATTAATGAATGCAAATCAACTTTGCTTTGTTGATAATTATATAATAAACTTTTGAGTTAATTTTCGGCCAATCAGAGGACATGGAATTTTAAAACAGTTGAAGCTAGAGGCGGAAGGATATGTGACGTCATTTCAGTATTTCATCTCCAAACAAAACATGGATTTATAGATGGAAATTACTTTGTAGTTACAATAAGCCCATGAACTTTCTTTACAATGCTAAGGATCACCATATTAAGAAGACTTTCAGTTCTTTGTATTATTTTAAAAGTATTTTAAGATTAAATGATGGGGTCTGCTTTTGATCTTTCGGCACGCACCCAAACAAATATCGGGAAACAGCTAAAATAAGTCCTCCTTATTTCTAGTTTAAAAAATCGAAAGAAGGATGAAAACAAGACTCAAAATTCGAAGGTTTCCCAAAACGAAGCTCTTCTCTGCATTTGATGATGACCATAAATCGCCACCCGCACTTAATCAAGTATTAACCGGAGCTTAATTAAAGTTCCGGAACTGCTCTTCAATGGGATGTTGTTTGTAGCGTAAACAATGAAATTAGCTTCTACGTATAATTTAATTATAAAATGAAATTAAAAAGTTATTAAATTATTTAATAACGTCATTAAACAATGAAAATCAAAAGCGGTATTTTTTTTCTTTTAATTAAGATCATTAACGTTTTTTAAGAAAAAAGATTAATTAATTTATTTATTGTAATTTCATTTTATTTCATTCATTTTATTATTTCATTACTATACATTATTAATTTATTTTATTTTCTTATTATATAAATTTTAATGAAATACTTTTTTCTACTAATCATTTTATTCATTGCTTATTTTTTTTAATTGGGAAATCGTGCTATTTCTTGGCCGTAAATGTCAAGTGTAGCTGATACAGGGAAAAAAAATAAACAAACAAACTAAAAAACAAGTAAAATTGTATTGAGGAAAATGTGCATGAAATTAAAAAAAAACAAAACCAACTCAGATGAGTTAATCGTAACTTCATTTCAATTAGCGAAAATACGCAGTGTTAATGAGTAACTGAAACGTAACTTTTATTATTATTATTATTATTTATTTATTTATCCATTTTATTTTTATAAAAGTACTTGTTTTCCTAAAAATCAGCTGAAACGATAAGATCTAGAAGCATAAAATCTTGCGATCGAGATATCAAAGGGGAGGTCTACGTGAACTTAAGGATAAGCCGTCCCCGGAGAAAGCCTTCCGCTTGCCTGTACTTCGCTGCCTATAACTGGCTTAACAGCAAATCCAATCGGGCCGCGGGAGCATCGGCGAAGACAGCGAAATGATATTTAATACGCCGGATATCATAATGCCGCTAGATATTGTCGTATTTTGTTCGAAATGCTTAAATTATAAAAAAGTGATAAGATAGCTTAAAAATTAATAGTTTTTTTTTTTCTTTTTTCCTCCGCATTAAGAACTCACACATACCTGAAAATTGAACTACAGAATTGGATGCAAAGCATTATCCAACTACTAAATAACATTTTAAACATTTAAACCTTATCTACAATCGATCCTTTAATTCGGGTTTTATATTCCTGGATAGTAAATACACTTACATTTATAAAAGACATATTTCTCTAAATATTGCAATTATTATACAAAAATACTATAATTATTATACTTTTCAAAAACAGTTTGTTGGTGATCCAATTATAGTTCATGCTCTTGTTATTGTAATAACGAATAAAGCCCTCTAATGGATGCCGCTACCTCAACAACATCTTTTGCAATTCGAAACAACGCTCTCCAAAAATTTATTATAATTTTATTTAAATCTTCTCGTATTTAAAATGCCTTAATTTCATAAATACTGAACTGCGAAATATTTTTCGTGTAAAGCCTCTTGAATTTTATTCGTTCTATGACATTAACATTTTAAGTACATAATTTTAATAACAAAGCAACGCATTGTAGATTTATATTTAAAAAAAATGAAAGCTATTATTAGATTCTAACAATGCGATAATTCTAAGCCTTTTTTCAATTATTAAGGGCAATGATTTGTAAATTAATGCGTTAATTTAATAGAAAAAAATTACAACTATGAATTAAGTAATAAAGGCTTGGAGACATTTTAAATCTAGTCTAATGATTACGAATTAATTATAGTTATTAATTTCTAGTTAATTTTCAAGAGGATTTTTTTTTGTATTATTTTAAAGAATTTTAAGTAATTGTTTTATTCGATTAAAGATTTAAATTGTGATTTTTGATTTTATAGAACTGAAAAAAAAAGTTGAAGGAAAAATACCGAATGTGGAGGCGTGCAGCTTCTTCTGCTCGATACAATTGGTTCATTGTATCGTTTATCACAAATTACAAAGCATCCATTGTTTGCTTTCCGATGAGGAACTGAATGAAGCGGAAATGAAAGCAGAAAAATCCGTACTTTACCTCGGAATGAATCGCTGTTGTGCTGAGCGCTGATCCTCCATCGTTTAAAGTTGACGAAACGGAGGCCAATAAAACATCCCTAAAAATAGCCCCGGATCCGAAAAGAAAAAGGTTGCTTACCTTTCGTGTCTCTTGCATTGTGGTCGTAGTCGTCGAGACGGTTGTCGTCGTGGTCGTAGTTGTCTTGAGGGTTTTTCGTACTTGGCTGCCCCGGAACGCTGCCTGGATCTTGGTGGCCGCCTGAGCTGTGGCCGGATCGTTCAGATCAACGTCGATGACGGGATTGCCGTCCTCGTCGACTTCGTTGGTCGTCGCTGCGCCTTGAACGAAACGGAGAAAGAAATCGATTGAAGTCAGTACAACTAGTAACACGACGACGATGTTCGCAAAGCCAAAGGCAGAAGAGAGAAACAGGGGGTCCGCCGACCGCCCGCGCACATCCAACTACACGGCAGGATTTGGCCTACTCTCGTTGGCACAAACCTCCCCGCTCACAATTGGGGAAATCTTACGTCACGGGAACGGAGCAGACCCATGATGCTGGGCCAAGGGGAGCAGGTAGAATGTTACACACCGGCGTGGCCTACTAGAACCGATAGTAGCAGGGCTTGGCGAACATCGACGTGGCCAAAAAATGTGGGAAATCGTGACAATAACTACTGTAATTAATTATCAATAGAGTTTAAAACTCAGAAGCTCATTTAATAAGAACTAATCAATTATAAATTAATTAAAAAAACTTTTTTTTTTAAGTGCAATTTTAAATGCTAAAAACAGTTAACTTCAAAATCAAGAATATCGTTTAATAAATACATTACATTGATAAAAGATAAGTAAAAAAGTGCTATTCATAATTTTTTTTTTTTTTTTTGCTATTATAATAATGAACCCTGAGCATCATTACAACGACAAAAAAAGCTAATAGCGAAAAATAAAATTAAAAATATCAAACTAAAGATAATTTTAATATTTTATTTTATTTTTTTAAAATTAGCAATGTATTAGGTTAATATTTAACATAAATAATGATATACTTTTCGATAAAATTACAGAAACCCTTAAATTAGATTCATTAATTTCCTAATTGCTTCTTAATATTATATATATATTTTTTTTTTTTTTTAAATTAGCAATGTATTAGGTTAATATTTAACAAAAATGATGATGTACTTTTCGATAAAAATACAGAAATCCTTAAATTAGGAGCATTAATTTCCCAATTGCTTCTTAATATTTCAATTGCTACATTCTAAAATATCTTGAAATGTTAATACCGAAATTTGAATAATAAAAAACATTATTTTAGTTTTTCATGTAAGAAAATGAAAGAAAAAAAATCACATTTTTAATACGGAAATAGAGTTTTTTTGATAATTTCAATTACAGTAAAATAAAAATAGTTTTTTCAGTTATTCTTTTCAATTGTTATTATTCCATTTATTCATTTCAGTTCTAGCTAATATTTTAACTTAATTTTTAATATTTTAAGTGTATTCTAGAATACAACGTGGTACTGTTCAGGCAAAACATTAAATAATCAAAAATCCTTTCTATGGGATTTCATAAATTCCTGTACATTTCAAGCATTGATGCTTGGCTTCCATTGAGGTATTTCTCCGCGTGCTATCCGGTGAAGTTCGCGACACGCTCTATTGAAAATGTAATTTTGTCTTTTTTAACTGAACATTAGGGCCTAAGTCAGATCTTAAACTGAATAAGAAATATTGTTAAAGAAATGTGCTCACTATCCTAACACTGTGCTCGTAGCACTATATTTGTTGGTCACAGCTTTTGTAAGTTTGAAATGTATTGGGGACAAACATACCACCAGATGCCGCTGATGAAACAAGCATAAATCGGCGTGATATATTGTCCTCACATAGGTTTTTAAATTGGAAACTTACAAATTTCACGTTTCTGTCCGGCTATAAATATTTGATATATGGAGGAAATAAATATTTCAATATAGACATCGGATAGTTACCAAGAAAATAAAAACAAAATACATGAATAATGTAATGGAACAATTCGTTATGATTGTTTTTATATCTGCGTTATTGGCTACGTATTGCAAGTTATTAACTACTGTTTGCAACATTCCTTTATAAACATCAAATTGAGTTAAAACATAATAGCTAAAGATAGTCTGTCCGTCTGATCGTCTGTGATCGCTTTTACTTAAAAACTATATCCTAGAAAACTGAAATTTTAGAGGTAGTTATAGGTAGTAACAATAAAGATCCTTCTTGATTTTAGTAGGTAGCGAACTAGCAGGTTGGGAATAAAAAAAATCTGCAGAAATTACACTGTCTTTGAAACTTAACAATGGCTGTAATTGAAAACAGTATCTGTAACTAAGATGAAATTTTAGAAATAATTGTATCATTTTACAAAGAAGTTGCTGTTGATTTCGATAAAAATTCGACAAATAGATAAAGAGCTAGAGGCCAAAAAGTCATCCCTTATTATCTTTTATATCTGTGTGCGAGCAAGTAACTCAAAAACTATTTACCATATCAAGCTGATGCGTAGACAGCGTGGATTCTTACAAGGAACATTTCTATTGAGTTTCGTAAAAGAAAGGACCAGTATGTGAACAGGTAATTACGTGAATGGAGTCGTTTCAATTGAGCAACTGTTTTGCTCTTCAACTACGTTTGGCGTCTCCTTACCATTCAAAAGTCTCCTTACCACGCTAAGTATAACTAACTAGACTAACTAATCTATTGGATAATGAATTGACAACTACAGTATATATATCAAAGCAATATGCTTTATGAAATAAATATTTGTAATTCAATTCAGTTAACTTATTACAAATCTACTGAAGAATTTTGTAGATGTTTAGTGAAACTAGCAGCGAACGTAGCCCGTTATTTTGCAAAAGAAAACTCTAAATCAACTATATATAAAAAGAATAGTGACATTTACTTTAAATACTAATCTCAACAAAGGAAAAAGAAATAAAAATTTATTTGGGTAGCAACCAACGTAGATGAGTGTAAATGTTAATAAATCCTTCGATATTACTATGTTATTAACCTCATTAAAACATCATGGCAATATGAAATACACGAAACAAATCCAAAACAAAAACTAATGTCTTATTCTTTTCAAAAGTACTTCTTGTTTGTTTGTTTTAATGCATGTTTGTTTATTTTGCTGATTTTTTTTAGTCCTGGTCAGACCTAAGAGCAGTCTGATTTCATAATGATGTCTTCCATTTTTAAGTTGTGTTAGTTTCTTTCATCGACTGGTTCGGTTTCGCCGACGGCTTTCAACGCCGGAATCGGGAACGGGCCGTAATCGAGGCCGAGCGGCCGACGCCCTTCGCGGGCTGAGATGTCACGCGAGCCCGGCGGCATCGTTCCCACCGCCCAGCGCTCTTCCAAGCTGGCTGATTGATAGCCAGATCCGGCATTTAACAAACATGCGGCCTCTGATTGACGGGCGCTCGGAAGCCTAAGAAAAATAGCACAAGAGAAAGCACTTCTTTTGCTTCTAGATGTTTTGTTCTCTCTCTTTTTCCGGAAGATTTGAACTTTGAAAATCGCCATCCAACGCCCACAGGTTCTGCTAATTCAGAATAACAGGAGAACGAGAATTTCCAACAATAAAGGTCAAATTAAAAATATAATTGTCAAATCATCTTCCTTCAAATTATATACTAGCGACCAACCACTATATCAATAGCATCGAATTTTCTTAGGTATAATTAGTTGTTAGACCTATTTTAAATACCTATTTTAGTACGTATAATTGTAAGAGTACATTGATTTTGTTTTTAGAAAATTAAATAAAAAAACTGTAGTTGAGAAGCATTGTCATATTTTCTATTTATTCTCAATGATCTTGATTATATTAACAGCGTCGTAGGAATGGATGGGCTGGCAAAGTACTTAGATATTCGAGTCCATATAATTATTGAGGAGCTGCAACTTCATCAGAATTAAAACAAAAGCTACATTGAAGGAGACATCTTGGTTCGGAGCTACGCCCCTGAATACTTTTTCATACTTTAGGAAATAACTTTCGTGTCCCATTCGTGATGGACACGGTAAATTAGCTGATAACCCGATCTACCTGGGCCAAATTTTCGTTCTCGGAAATTACCGAGATCTGACATAAGCCAGAGGCTCACGTGACCCTTACACACTTTTTTTTTTTATTTGGATGATTTTCAAAAGTGCTGTTCCAAATTGGTTCAATTATCCGTCCGCTAGAAGGCAATTTTTAAGACCAGGTATATTTCAAAATCAATAACAGGAAAAATTAGAAAACAGTTCTTGAAAACATAAAAAAAAGTGGCTTTTCAATTTAGTTATTATTTTCACAAGTACTGATAACATTTAAGTGTTAAATGTAATTTCGTAATGCTTTATTTACATGTTTGAAAACATAAAAACAATAAAAAAGAAAATTTAATTTTTTTAATTCCAATTTCATTTACGATTTTAAAGATATTCGACATAAAAAAAATCTTTTTTTGCCATGAAATTTATTGTCTGTGGGAACCTCGCAGATGCTTTAATATTTTCTTTAACATGATTGACACATTGCTTAAAAATTATAGATGAAAACCAAAACATTCTTCAATGATTTCCTAGAATGAAGTGGTTCTACTGGATTTATATTTCATTTGTTCTTGAATAACAATGGGCTTAAGCAGCCAAGTTCATGACAAAATGATTTGTCAAGGCTTTATCTATTAATTATATTTGTCATCGGTGGTGATAATAATGCTGTCCTTCAGGGCGTTTCTTATATCAAGCAGTATCTTCATTTGGAGCAGTCCAACCAAAAAAACACGGTAGGATATTGATTAGTAAACCAATCACAGTGCTTCGCAACGGCTTCTGAGTCACCTTTACTTTAGAATAGACTGCGCCGGGGTGGTCTAGATAATGCTCGCGCGAGTCTGTTGGCGACCCCATGCTATCTTACCCACCCCTATTTATATGGAATAATCGTCATTAACTGAAACCTTGTTAATACACTGAATTCCTAATAATTATTTAAAAAAAAAAACAGACTTAAGTTGATGAGGGGATCGAACCCACGACCTTCGCGTTATTAGCACGACGCTCTAACCAACTGACCCCTACAACATTCAGCATTCAGCCACCTACAACTGAGCTAACAGAGCCGTACGAAGCATTGTGGGATGTGTGTCCACAGACAGACAAACCGGGGATATAAGGCGTCTTTCAGAAACGTAAAAAGCATCTCATTCAAACAGGATATTTTCAAACATTCTTCTACCGGCCATTTTGTTACCGTGTTCGTTGCTCTATCCCTCATGTACGCAATTCACTTCGTGGTTAATTGACTGAAGCGAAATATTGAACATTTTCTTGGTATACGATTGAGCACAGTTATACATCAATATCTGAAAAAGATAGGTACATTTAAACAATGAATGGGCCAAGTTTCTTCGGCTGCATAACTTACTTTAGTTACTTCACTGACAATTTTGCTCCGATGTTACTTCGTCTGTTAGTAAGACATAATCCGTATATGTTCGTATTTCTGAGTGGAACTTCATTTGATGACTATGTCCTATTCAATTTTAATGGATTGGCTTTTTTAACTTGTTCTAAATAAACATTTTTTTAGTAAAATTACATTCAAATTAAAAAAAAGAAGAAATAGAGCATTGGAAAATGAAACAGAATGTTATCTTCCAAGCACTGGTGAAATATTTATTCAAGAATGCCAAGCAGAATTTTGAAAATATTTTTTTGGGAAACTGCTGCTTTAATAAAATTATTACCGCAGTTTAACAAATCCAATTCACTTTAAATTACAGCAATTTAGGATTTTTTTTTTGTTCAACTCTGAAGTTAAAAATGAATCTATTACCAAAAAAGGAAAAATATTATAAGAACAAAAAAAAGTTATTTTAAAGTACCAAAAATTTCGAATTTTAATACTTTACTGTGATAGGTAATTTAAAGTTCAAATCAATTTAAATGTTATAAAAGGAAAAAAAAAAAGAGAGCAAAGTTTTAAATAATTTAAAACGATATTTGGTTTTCATTAACATTTTGTAATTTATGATCCACTGATATTGATCCAATGATTAATCAATTAATCTGATTAAAATTTCAACTAAAACAAAATCTGGAAAATCCATTAGAGAATGATAATAAAATATAAATAGCCCTTGAATAGATTGATTTAATTGATTAGGCTTAAGTTAGGAACCAACAAAAGATATCAAGATTTAGTTGTATAAGTTTTTATTTTTCATTATTTAGTAGTTTCTAAAAAAGATTAAATAAAAAAGTAAAAAAGATAGAAAAAACAGCAGTTACAAATATTCAGGCGTTATGTAGTAATTAATATTGATGCTAAAAGATTTTTATTTGTAATCTAAAGAAATAATAACTTAGTTAATGAGCCAGCTTTCACATATCAAAATAAAATAGTTGTTTAAAAAGACAGCCGATAATTGAATCTCTAAAATTTAATTAGTCATTGATTTATCGTGATAAAGGACATATGTCATGTAACGACAGTTTGTTCAATTTTTGTAATATACAACTAGCTATGTTAATAGCCTTGTTAATTACATACAAGTAATTAATCTATATTCATCACTACTTCAAATTATGTAAGAATAGAATTAAGTGGATATACGACATTGGTAATCGCAATAGTGGATTAATCATTCCAGGTATCTTTCTCGTAAATTATCAAATATGGGCAACTGAAAGTAAAATTTAACATGTTGAAACACTGAATTAATTGGGGATAGTTAAGTTAAAAAAGTTAAAAAGTGCACGTGACTAGTTTGGCTTCCCTTCAAGTAGCCTTCATCTGACCTTTTTTTTTTAAATACAGTCCTTAAACCGTTGATAGGAGTCAGATGAAGGCTTCTGGAAGGGAAGCCGAAACTAGTCGCGTACAAGTTTTTTTAATTTGTTTTCTTTTTAACTCAAGGGTGTTTTCTGTTAGTTTATAGCGAAACTGAACAGAAAAAGTAAATAAAAAAAAGAATAGGTAGTTTTTTACTTGCAATCAAAAGAAATAATAACAATCAAATCATAGTTGGCGAGCCAGCTTTCATATATCAAAACAAAATAAAACAGTTGTTTAAAAAGACAGCTGATGATTGAATCTGCAAAATTTAATTAGTCATTGATTTAACGGGATGAAGGACATGTGTCTTGTAACGACAGTTTGTGCTCATAAGCTCATAACATAAGGATACAATTGATAATCAAAAACAATAGGATTTGTTTCAATTCATCTATAATTAGGAATTTAAGTTTTATAGAATCCGTAGTTTGTAAACCATAGTGTTTATAGTTAGTAGCACAGTTAATTTTGAACGGAGTAAATCATCACATATGCAACTGGTTGATTTGGAGCTTCAGCCATCTAAGGTGTAATAGTAGTCATAATAATAATATTAATAAATATAATATTTAGGATAGTTAGGAAATTTATGGACACAACCACAGATCTCTAACCATTCTTCCATACTTTTTTTTTTTTACACTTGGCAATATGTGCTTTGGTCCTTGACCCGCCATATTGTCTTTGCTGGGGAAACCCATGTTTTGAAACTTACATAATAATAATAATAATAATAATAAAAAACAATAGGCCACGAGATCACTATTTTCGAGGTATTAAAATTTCATTTTGTCTGTGTCCACTTTGCAGCCCTCCTCTTCTTCCGCTTTTGTAATATCCCCCCCCCCTTTTTTTTTTATAGTTGTTCTTTTTCTGTAATATAATTCGGAAAGGTAGTGTATGAATTAAGGTTCTGAATTCTTTAGTCAGGCCAGCAGTAAAATTTCGGCTTCCCTCTGTTTTTTTTTGTTTTTTTAATTATTTTGAACACAGATAGGTGATTGTATTTCGATGTAATTTTAAGGATATTTAGACTTCATAAATACATTACAAGGCTTTTTATTTCTAATCAAAGAGGTTTTTCTGATTGCTCAAATGGTGCAATAAAATAAGTTTAATAGAATCGAATGTATTCAACTATACGCTCAAAATTAAAAAAAAAAAAAAGTATTTCCTGTAACAGATGCTTATCGTAGTAGTAATAATAACAACAATAATAATAAAGAAACTAAATTTAGAACAATTTCAATTACTTTAGTAAGTTCATTTCTTTTCATCTTTCCATTTTTAGTTTAATTTTTTAGATTGCAAACAATGATATCTGATAATTTTACTTCCTAATCTGGATGGAGGCTCTGGGAAATTATCAACCATGTTATGTAACAAGCTTATGCAATCAAATTACCAACGCAAGGCTACTACTTAAGCCTCCGTGATTAACAAAGGACGTTACTAAAGGATTTCACTTGATTACAAATAAAAATGAAGGTTGAACTGTTGGTGATTACAAGTTAAAAAAAGATTGCTACCTCTGCAAGGTTTTTTTTTTTTTTTTTTTTTAATTTCACATGCACCATCCTTATTAAAAATACTGAAATTGTGAATTCTTCCCGCCTACGTATTTAAGATTTAAAGAAATTATTGAGCTAAGATCTAAAATTTATCAAATCTGATGTGACATAAAGACATAAAACATATACACAGTAAGAAATACACATACATAATACGTATGTATTATGTATATAGGTAGATGTATATAGATGTATATATAGATGCAATGTATGTATAACAAAATACACACATAAAGACACCCACATACAACAGAAAACACGTTTTTAAGAACTTTTTAATAACATACATACACACATAGAAATACATATGCAGTAGAAAAAAATGTATACACTAAAATACGATACTATACAATACGATACGATACAATCTATAGCTAGACTCACATATAGCATAAAATACGTATCCTTAAAACACACATATACACAATATAAAGCAGATGCATAACACGCACACATGCCTACATACAACACAAAACCCCTGTGCACCAACACAGAAATACATATGCAGCTGAAGATACACGTATACAGTACATTAATCGCCTGAACATATGCACTTTTGCAATACAAAATACATATATATAGCACACATTCTCATAGAAACACATTTGCAATACAACACATACGTAAAATGCACACAGCCCAAACACAACACAAAATGCACGTAAATGCATACATACACATAATTTATATGGAAACATAAATGCAGCAGAAAACGCACATATACACCATAAAACTCATGCACACACATACAACACAAAAAACACATAGATAGCCCAAATAAACATGAAGACCATCAAACACTAATATACAGTATAACCAGCCATATATACGACACACCATATATTCGCAGACTTCAATAACACACTTAGCTCATTCTGCAGTATCTTTGGAATTGATGTAGAATTAAGTTAGACTAATGACATAACTGCTTGCGTCCATTACTGTTATTATTATTCTTTCTTTCTTTCTTTTTTTTATCATTATGAATTTAAGCAATTTGTTGCCAACTGTCAGCTGAGTTTTTATTTCACCTTCAACCTTTTGACTCAATTTGCCTACAAAAGATCATCGTGTAAAATGAAGGGAGGAAAAGGCGGAAGATATCAGGAAATGAACACGAAGAAAACGTGAAATATGAACAAATTGCAGAAAGTAATTGGTCTCCTTTTAGAGATGAAATGGGTGGGACATTGTAGAAGAGACGTGGGGACACACCCAACCAACCAACCAAATGCTGCTTCTTCGTCTTCCTTTTTTTTTTAATAATCGAAAACAAACCTTCGCGAAAAATCAGACTCCCTCACATCAACCAGAAAATGTAAATGGTTAATTTTTAAAAGGTACAAGAGATCAGAGTCTTTTTCGTAACTGAAATATTTTGACATTCCAATTTGATTTATCAATTAACTTCAATTATTTGTAATTTTAACAAGAAGTTTCTGAAACAACTGGAAGCTTATTTTCCTAAATCTCCCTTTTTTTTTTTTAAATACTGAAAATAATTTATACAGCGGAAGACATAAGCTTTGTCTCCCTTTAATTTTTAAATTACAAAATGAGCTGAAAATAAACACCATCAATTTTTCCATTTTCTGAAAAAAAAAATTACATTATTTACTGAAATTGTTTAAATCCTGTGTAATTCTATTAGCTTTTGGCTGATATTAATAGCATTAAAAGACAGATTAATATTTCTTCATTTCAAATACTCATAGAAATCCAAGATTTCTGTTGTAATGTTTTTTTTTGAGAATTTTTGTCAAACTTTACGCTTTTATTTCGCCATAAGGACTCACACGGGAAAAATACAAATACACAAGTTAGTTGGCCTCTAGTCTTTAAATAAGCATGTCAAGTTTCAAGACAATCCATTCAGCATTTAAAAAGTTTTGGGGGTGGAAAGGGAGAAAAACGTACAAACAGACTTAGTGATTTCATAAACCTCACTTTCTTAACTAATGAAAGTAGGCTAACAAGAAGTCTTTGAAAGAACTGAAAGGTTATTTTCCTTAGAATTTCTGAAGCGAAGCTCATTCAAATCACTATTGTCTTTTGAACCCCGGTCTTGAAACTTGATATGCACAGTCGTGCACGATTAAACTTTTCTATTTGACTCTTTCCCAAATGGATCGTTGTAGAAATTAGCGCGAGAAGATTTCCCACAGAAAAGCAGTGGAATCTAAACAATGGAATTTCTTTCCTATTTCTATTAATATTTCATTGTTATAAAAGACGGATTAGCTAAAAAGAATTGAAATTCATCAATTAAGGGCATCGTAGGATTTAAATTATTCCCATTCTTAATTAATGCAGATTTAATTTTTTTTTTTTTTTCATGAAATACAAATTTGTAATGTTGGCTTTTCGGTTTTGTCATTATCACGACTATCAAAAAAATAAATAAATAAATTAAAAAAATAAGTAAATAAAAAAAAATTATGAAATCACATTTTTAAGAAAAGCAGGAAAGTATTTTTTCGATGTTGTAGTTTTTTTTTTGTATATTTTTGTATTTTTTTTGTATATTTATGTATGTTTTTTGTATATTTATGTATGTTTTTTGTATATATGGGCCTACACAGTTTTCAAACTGTCCCGAACGAAAATTTGATGTTTACTTTTAAATTATATTTAATATATTTAACAACAATAAACAGTAGAAATTTTTCAGAAATTACTTCAATTAGCATTATTTACTCAAGTTGTTTAAATCTGGTTCCCATTAAACACATGAAATCGTTCTACAATGAGTGGGTTAATGTTAGATTTCATTGGTTCGGTTGTGATCCATTTCATTTCCACGCTTGGGGAATTCTTGATAAGAATCAACAGAGAAGGAAATTAAAATATGAAAGTTAACTACTTAACTTAACTAAGTTAAGGGACTCACGATATTTCTGAAATGAAAAACGTACCAACAGATTCTTAATTTACTTTAACTCTCAAAAAATAATATAAATGGATATATTCCGTTTGAGCTCATAGAAACGCCGAAGATGTTGGCTCCGACGTTTCAGACTAGTTGAGATTGAAAGATCAATCCAATGCTCACCCGCCTCTTACCCCCGGAAAAGAAATCACGTTCCCACTTGGCAAAGGCCTAGGACCCATCTGAAAGATAAATAACCCAGGGAAAACTCCCCTTCTGCCTGCAATGGGTTCCGCTATGCCAGACCTCCAGCGATCCATAAGGAAATAATACGGAAAGCATAAAAGAAAAAAAGAAAACTCTCACCGATGAGATATTTTTCATTTCTGTGTCGTTCCTTTAGGCTTTTATATTACTTTCTACAATGTTAAATCTTTTATTTAAATAAAAAAAAAAAAAGAATTAACTAGACCCAATCGCTGGAATAGAATCAGAAGAAATGACTAAAGATGATGTCATTGAAAGAAAGAGATATGGGACACTTTTAATTTCATGGGAGGCCCCCCCCCCCTCCCCATTATAAAATTGATGCCACCACCTTTAAGGCTAAACTTTGGCTCTTGACCACTTCCTGCTGTGCTTTGATCAAAGGATCTTCGTATGTCTTTCTTACCATTTCCTTGTGAGTCAACGAAAAACATGGGGAAAATTAAGAATGAATAAAGAAGATTAAAATCATTAGATAAGTAATGGAAGATGGATAGTCGTTAACTGCCATAAAAATATTAAAATTATGAAAGAATTCAGTTGGATTAAATTTGTTTCAGAGGTGACATTTAATGATTGAATGTTGTCTTTAAAAATCTTTTACAAATTTTAATATTCAATAACAATTACAATAAATTTTAATAACAATAGCCTCGGTATTTGTAAATTATAATATTATAAAAATTTTCTATCTTTCAAATCTTCCATTTATTGATTTAAGTCAACAAATACTGATTTGTCGTCCAAATCCACTTACTTTAATGAAATCAGTAAAAGACACCCAAATTGATAATAAAATGAGTTCCATGCATTGCTTCTCATTAAAATTCACTGTTTGCATCAACAAGAGTTTTATATGGAATGTTTTTGTGTTGAAATTTTCGTCATTCTTAAGGACAAAATCCACACAGAAGCTGATAAATTTTCAACTACAAAGTTTTTTTTCATTATGTCAATTTTTAACAAGATCAAATCACCTACTCAAAAGTATACGGGAGTACATCCATATGCAGACACATTATACAGGCATAGTGATTTTAAAGGTTAATTTTTCTTAGTAAAGTATTCTAAAAATACAGTCGGACCTCTATTTAACGAACCTCTATTTTGCGAATTTCTCTATTTTGCGAACTTTTCTTTGGAACCAAGAACATTTTGCTAATTTCTTCGTAAAATAACCTCCAAATAACGAAGTGCATTTTCTATTTAACGAACTTTCTCGAAGATACAGCTGAGGGGAAAAAGAAGAAATTAACGATGATGTGCTGATTGATGATTATCTTTTCCTTGATTTTGAAGTTGAGACCTCGGAAACACTAAATGAATCGGATATTTTGGACAGTGTGAAAAATAAAAACAATACAGCAATGAATTGCGATGAAGATGATCAAAATGGAAATGATCTTGATGAAGAAATCAAAAAACCTTCGTATGATGAAATGCTAAAATCATTTGTAACAAACCCACGCGGAGTACAATTTGAAGAAAAATACGCCTGAAAGGGTTTTTGATGATGCGAGACATATTACGAACGAAAACACTTTTTCAAAAAAAAAAAAAAAAACTCAGACAAAATTAACAGACTTTATTAGTAAAATTTAAGTACGCATGTGGTAATGTATGCTTTATGTCATTAAAATTATTATTTTTTTTAATAATATTTATTGTTTATGTATTTTAAATCTGTTGTATGTAATTTAAAGTAATTTTAAAAGGTGACTCTGTATTTAACGAATTTTCCATATAACGAACTTTTTTTCGGGATTTAGCGACTTCGTTAAATAGAGGTCCGACTGTACTTATAAAATTAATTTTTTGCCCTTTTTTTTTTCAATTGCATCTTTTAAGTAAAAGAATCCCAATTAATTAAAAATTAAAGAATTAATTTTACTCTGATCTAAACGTTGATCTTTATTTCTTTCTATTCCATTCTCGTATATCAACTACTCCTTGGCATTTTTCCAACATAGTTATCAACTTTCGTAACTAATTGTAGGATTTATTTCCTCTATATATAAAATCCTTCAAATTTCTGTAATTTGTTCCAGCCTTGTTGTTAAGGATATAGTTTATCATGGCTTTTTTTAGAATAAAAGTTATATTTATTATGAAAGTCTAGTATCCATATCCATAGGAACAAAGAATTATTAATGCGCATACTTTAATTTTCATTTTAAACAGTGTTTTCCAAGAAATTTATAAAATCCTTAAAGTTGACGATACAAAAATCACTTGGGTAGATCTGACTGATATAATTTATGCTTTAATACAATCGTTGCCAAAAGTTAAAGACCTTAGACTAAACATTTTGTTAAATAAAGTTCCTCCAAAAATCAGTCTTGATATGTTGCGAATTGCAAAACAGATCTTACCACGATATGGATTACCTCGTAATGGACAAGTTTTGTGGTTTCCTAAACCCGAACCAAAAAGAAATTAAGAAAAGAATAAAGAGATTCTTAAAGGTAATTTGAATGAAAGGACTGTAAAAGTAGCCTTTAAGGGACCTTTTCACTTAACTAATTCTTTTATAGTAGAGCAATTTCCTTGCTAAATTTAAATTGGATTCACTATCTCGTGGTTTTAGGCAGTTTCTCTTTGGAGGGGAAACTTTTAAATGGCAAATTTTACAACTAGTTAAGAAAAAAAACATATTATCATTCCAATGCTTAAGGTTTGAACGAATGTTTTTTTGTATGATTTCAATTATTTCACGAAAAAACACAAACAAAAGTGCGCCAAAATAAAAGACATAATATGGTATTTAAACACATTTTAAAGTCAGGCCATAAACCAGAATTCAAGTTAATTAAATTGATCATGGAAGGCACTTTATCTGACTTACTATACAGAAATCTCAGGATACTTCCAATCACTACAGCTAAATTATTCTGGAAACATTACAGGAGCATCTGAAAAGGGTTACTAAAATTTAAAATAAAATTCAATTAAGTAACATATGATCGTTTATAATGCTCAAAATTAACAGTGAAAATTAGTCCAAAATAGTTATCGATCGGACCAATAATAACTAATCGAGAAACAGTATTAAGGGCTTTTCTACCTGACAAAAAATGCTATTTTATTCATTTAATTTCCAGAATCTGTTAGAATCCCTAAGGATTTATCTGCGGTTCACCGGCGCATTGAAATCTTCTGCCAAACGAATAGGAATAGGATGAAAACATTGAAGTTAAATTTACAAAGTAGCCTTATTTGAAATAAATCAAATGAAAACCATAAAGGCTTAAAATTGCTGCAGGAACTGAATGATAGAGAAAGACTGTTTAATCTAATGTATTATATTGGCAAGATTTAACAGAATTTCCTCGATGTACTCCTGTGTTTTACTTAGTTTATTTTTCGGGAATGAATGTGCACTTTCAGTCTACAATAGAGTAGCTATTCAACAATAGACGAAATCATTCCTGGAAGAGGAAAAAAAAATTAGATCAGTGTTTCTCAATTTTTTTCGCTTCGCGGCACACACACACATACACACACATATACTACAATCTCACGGCATACTAAAATTGTTCATTAATTTTACTTCCTGTAATAGAAGCGTTCCACATTTTTTGTTGTGCCAGCGTGGTCGTGCGGTCTCAGACGTCGGTCTGCCGCGAAACCAATGTGCCGGTACCCGGGTTCAACTCCCGGTCGAGAGCATGGCTGTTTCAATTTGCTTTCCTGTGTTTGTCAGCCTCTTCTTCACTTTCTCTTCGGTCTGACGTCATTCCGTAATGGCGTTCTGGAGAAGGCAACGGGAAACCACTCTAGTATTTGTTCCGTTGTATAGCTACGGCTTCTCCTAGGGCTCGCTCTTCGGGGGTCACTAGGGTTCCATAGACTAGAACCAATCTACGGATTGACCTTCCATGGTATGGTATATATAACAGAAAAACCTCAGCATGATTTACAGATGAATAAACAATCTCTTTTAAAAACAATATTTTTTATAAACAATCTCAGTCTTCAAAAATAGACTGAATTATTTCTTTTTATTATGATTCAAATGTAAATTAATACCATATTAATCTTCATTGTTAGAACGTAATGTAATTCACCTTTTTGTTTGCCAGATTAAATGTCTAGAATATATTTTAGTATTGTTACAGCCAGGGCCGTAGCTACCACCGGGGCAGCCAGGGCAGTTCCCCGGGCCCCCGAGCAAAGGGGGCCCCCGAACGAAGGGGGATTTTTTTTTTACGAAACCATAATCACTTGCTGCCCCGGGGCCCCCAATTCTCTAGCTACGGCATTAGTTACAGCATTTGATTGAGTGTGATTGTGAGATGCATTTGCAGAATTTTATTATTACACAACGCGAGACACCGGTTGAGAACCTCTGTTCTAGATCAGGGACAAAGAAACTTTTATATTTTTACCCACACATGGGGCAAGAATCTTAAACATGTATTTTGATTACAAAACGTTAACAGACGACCATTACTTCATATCGAGATTTTGATTAGATATAGAAAAATATTAGAAAAATCCAATTTTTCAAAGTTATTTTTTTACAAATGAATGAGAACTACATAAAAGAGGAAAAAAAACAGCAAAATAGATCATCTTAATAAATAATCTTACATCTTAATAAATATCTTACTTTTTGGACAATGATAATAAGTTTCAGTTTAGAAGAACATACAGCCTACACTTGTAATAAAAACCTTTTTTTCACTTTGAGTAATTTAATGTTTTTCTAAACCTAGAGTCTTGAATTTTGTTACTAGACTAGAAAATCTTCAAGAGCTTTTAACAGTTTATCTTCCTAATCTTTTTCTTGTAATTCGATTTGAAACAATAATTAAAATTTATTGCGGACATAAATTGAAAAATCCTTCTGCGGATGATCCCGAAAAACATTATTTTTAGTTCACATAAATAGAAACTGCAATCAGTAAATTGTAGTATTTTATCTCAAATATATGCTCACTTAAATACACTGAATCTACATTAGTTTAATTATCCTGTTTTCCTGTTTTGTAAAATCAATATTTCATTAAAATGTTTTTCTAATTTTTTTTAAAAAAATGTGAAACCAGGTAAATACAGTTTCCCAACAACGAATGTTTAGAGCAGTACTTTCAGGACATTCTAGCGCAGACTATCTTAAATTTTATATATAAAAAAAACAAAAAAAAAAAACTGACCACTAATGCATAACACATTTAAAAATGTATTGACACATTAAAACATAGAAAGAAAATCGAACGGATTTTCAAAACATGTAATGATTTAAAGTGTCAATATATTTTTAAATATGTTGTGCATTAGTGGTAAGTTTTCTTATTATCTGTAGTTACCGAATGTTAAAAACTTCTAATCGTAAATTTTATATTGAGCAAATGACTAAATCATCTAAAAATTTATATTGTCTAAAAATTGATATTTTCCTTCCCGTTGATTTCACTTCTAAATGGCTTGGCTTAATGAAGAAAAGTAGAGTAACATCAGTCTAGTTTGCCATTCAGAGAACGAATGTGCTGTTACCAAGTTATTGCCCATCCTAATACTAAATTTCATGGCAGTAGCTTCCAAGTCTTGAAAAGTACCATTAGATCGACCAACAAACAAACTTTCCAAAATATGTAACATTTGTATTGCCGCCATGTTTCAGGTAACCATAGCTATGAATATATTGGTGTAATATAGTGAAGTTTTCTTTTTCTTAGATAATTAAATAAGGTAATTATTTGACTGAGATGTTAATTTTTCAACTTAAGCCAGTTCCAAGCAATCCATCAACTTTATCCAAAGCGAAGAAATGATTAATGTACCAAGCGTCAAAATATTCCTGGAAAATAGATTTTTAAATAGAACCGATCGATGGTTTTAATCATGTAAATAGTTCCATTGCCAGGATCTCATCAATATAACAAATTCTCATTGGACAAAATAAATTATTGACTGATAAATTGGAAAACAGGCCTTGATTGAATTTATAGGAATCAAATTATTTAACAGTTATAGGATATTTTGACAGAGTTCAAAAACATACAATTGAATACATGATTATCAGATAATAATCCCAGACTAGCTACTTAAAAATTTAAATTCAGTGCATTAATTAATTTTGTTTCACAATATCCTTAAAATTTCTCCCCACTAAGCTATCGAGAAAGTAAAGATATTATGAAAAAAAATAGGAGCTATAAGGATATCTCGAAAGCACAGGTAATTGTAGATCAATTGAGAAATGGATGTTATTTTACTGTTTATTAATAATGAACAACACTCAATTTTTTTAATATACAACAAGTTATGTTAATAATCTAAATGTAATTAATCTATATTCATCATTACTTCAAATTACATAAGAACAGAATTAACAGAATATACGGCATTGGTAATCGCAATAATTGATTAATCATCCCAGATATCTTTCTCGATAAATTCTCAAGTATGGGAAACTGAAAATAAAATTTAACGAGTTGAAACAATAAACTAACTGGGGAAAGTTAAGTTAAAAAAGTTATAAAATATAGATGTGACTAGTTTTGACTTCCCTTCAAGAAGCCTTCATCTGACCTTTTTTTTTTTAAACACAAGACCTGAAAATCATCTGATTAGGAATCAGATGAAGGCTTCTGGAAGGGAAGCCGAAACTAGTCGCGTGCAAGTTTTTTAACTTGTTTTCTTTTAACTCAAGTGTATTTCTCATTAGTTTATTGGGAAACTGAAACTGAATAGGAAAAGTAAATAAGAAAAGAATAAGAAGTTATTTCGGACTTCATTCATGAGGAAATAATGAAAACCCATATGATTCGGCCAAAATGAAAAATCATTCAGTTGAGATTGAAACTATGATGAAAATATTGCAAGTAGGGAATAGGAAAAAAAAAATCAACATACTTCAATTCCAAGTGGTTTGAACAATTTATATTCTACGGTTTAGTAAATGATAAAAACATTGACAGGAAGAACACAGTTTTAGTAATCTATTACTGAGACTTTACTTTTTGTTGATCTTTTAAAGAAAAATACGGAATCACAATTTCAGAAAATGGTTGGTTGGTAAGATTTTTATTTTATCGATTTAGAGAAGAGCAACATTTTGATGGATGGACAGTTTCAGAAACCTTCGTTCTTCTTTAGCTGTAACCGGAGAAGAAAATGGAGGATTTCTTTAAGAAATGGATGAATTAACAATTGGAACTAGATTTCCAACAAATAATATATTCCAGTTAATGTAGAAATACACTTAAATCGTTCGTATCGAAATGATGGCTAACTTTTCCATAAATAAATGCAGCAAATTATCTTTTTTTCCTCTTAAAAAAATTTTGAGTTATACAGTTTTCTTTACACAATTGTTAGGTAGTTAATGGCCATACAAACACCTACGTGCTTTCTATTAAAAAAAAAAAGAACAATTGAAATTCATTGTTAATTTGCTGTAAAAGACAGAAAGAATGATGCATGTAATTACTAGCCAACTCCGTAATAATAATCTATAGAAATCTCAAACGGTTTAGAACAAAACTTAGCCAATCATAATATAAACATAATCAAAATTTAGCTTTACAACATTGGTCAAAAAATATCTTTCTTTACAAGAGGTCGTGGAAACAGTGTAAGTTAAGATAATGATTTTATTAAAAAAATACTGATAGTAAGTTAGTGAAAGCTTGAGAATAAATGAAAATCATTCTTTCTCCATACTCAGGAACTGGATAAAGTTTCAGAAATAATGTGTTATTCAATCAGAAAGTTTTGGCCGTTTTAAAATATTTCTTAACAGTAACGTAGACAAACTAAATCAACAATCCAATGAACTTAAACTTCCGTAAAATCAATCAGAATAAGCTTAAATACACATCATAGTATTAATAGTTGAGCTAAGAACGGTTATTTCTAGAGTCTTAAGAAAAGTAAACCTTAAAGTAAAAAAAAATGGATATTAGGTTCTTAAATATGGAATCTGATGTATGTCAGATTCTTTATTCTTATTTAAAGACTTAGTATTTTGGCCCATATTTAAGAGTGTCCAAAAGATAAGTTTATTTATGGATGTACGTTTATAAAATGTAATAAGGTTATAAACTATCAAATATATTTCATGTAACTTGGTGTATTACTCTTTGAAAGGCACAGTATTTTGGGACATCTTGTAAAGCGCATTACACACATTAATGGTGCTTAAGCATAAAGCTTTATTAGAATTGGGCAATAAAATTAAATCCTAAATATGAATTCGGAGTTACTCTTTGAATAATTAAGATATAGTATTTTGAGTCCAAATTTTACACAGGCTACTTAAAACACCAAAATCTGAAAAGAAGTACAAGTAAAGCCTACATACATGCCTTTTTGCTTTCTAAGAATAAATGGCATCGTAACTACGCGTCACATTCTTTTACGGCCTTAAACAAAGCAATAAATTTGTGAAAAATGGAATACGATTTGCTGTCAAAGAATTGACATTAGATACCTTTAAGTTTTGAATATTTGTCTAAAGCCCCGTTTTCAAGTAGAATAATGAAATGAAAAACTTAAAGAGAATATATTTACAGTAAACTGAAATTAATTATTAATTAATATTAATAATTAATATTATTATTATTAATGAATGAAGTAAGTGAATCTTAGTAAATCCATTTCCCATTTGGGGAGGTGGAGCGGGATTAGTCATTTAAGGGGTTGTTACAGAGAATACGTTTAATTCTTGAAGGGATCGTATTATTTCTTATTTTTATCTATGAAAATAGAAGGGGGAAGTGATGAGTAAAAATTACGAGGGGTGTTCAAAAAAAAAAAAAGACCAAACTTTCTAAATAACGCGCAAACCGGAACAAAGAGGGCGCTGTGGCTACTGACAGCACCTAGCGGCAGGCTTTGATAACTATCTGCCGCTTGTATCGTTCCTGTGAGCATTTGTTGTTGAGCTACATCTGCTCAAGTGAGGACGTGCACAAGGTGTTTGTCGGATTTAACAATGAAAGATCTTGAAGTGTTTGTATGAAATTTTGCTGGAAACTTGGTAAAAATTTTACAGCGACATTTCAATTGTTTTACCAAGCATAAGGGGAGGATTGTATGAGCAGAACGAAGTGCTCTGAATGGTTTAAGCGTTTTAAAGATGGTAGAATGTCGGTCGGTGAAGATCGACCATCCACATCAACAGACGACGACCATGTCGAGACAGATCGTGCTGTGATTCGTGGAAATCGTTGTTCAAAGAAGTTGCTGAGGAATTGGGTATCAGAGCAGGATCATGCCATCACATTTTGACTGAAAAACTTCAGATGCCTCGAGCAGTACAAAATTCGTTCGCCGTTTGTTGACTGACGATCAGAAAGAGAGCAGTGTTCAAATCAGTGAGAAACTGCTTACCAATGCAAATGGTAATGAAACCTTCTTAAGAACATCATAACAGGAGATGAGACGTGGGTTTATGACTGTGATGTTGAAACCTTTTGTTGTTGTTCCTCAAGATCTTCCATTGTTAAATCCGACAAATACCTTGTGCACGTGCTCACTTGAACAGATGTAGCTCAACAACTAATGCTCACAGAAGGAAGATAGTTGTCAAATCCTGCCTCTAGATGTTGTCAGCAGTCGCAGCGCCCTCTAGGTTCCACTTTGCGCGCTATTTAGAAAATTCGGTCTTTTTTTTCGAACATCCCTCTTAGATATTCAGGATAAAAACACATGGCAGTGAATCATTTTCAGTTTGGTCAGGGACAATAATCAAGACTGTAGTAGGCGTTTTAATCAACATAAATGAAGGAAATTAATAAAGTTTCTAAATTGACGACTGACAACTATCAATCTCTGACAATTATATCGGTTTCCTGATGTAATACATTAGCTATGACTTGAATTTCATACCCATTATCCAAAATATTTAGAAACAAAAATGGAAGGATGAGATGCAAAAAGATGAATAAGAAAGAGGATTACTAATTCAATAGAAAATCTATATAGATTTCAAAATAAAAAATTAAAAACTTCAAATGTGAATAAGTACCTGATAGATGCTAATTAATAAGTTTAGAAATACTTTTTCTCAAAACTACTTTCTTCAGTTCTGCATCTCAAAAAAAAAAGTCTTGTTGAAATTGATATAAAAACATCATGTTTTTTATCTTGGAAAAGCATTTTCAATTTAATGTACATTCTCTGCATTTAGAGGAACTTAGCTTATGAATTAAATATTTAACCACTTCTAGTCTTTTGGAGGCTCCTAATATCTTAATTTAAACACGTTAATTTAAGATGACTTAACATTTCTCTTTGAATTTTCTTCCATTTGAGAATTTCTTCATTTGTTTTATTTAAGAAAACACCAGTATTTATTTATATCTTTAGGAAAGCAGAACATTTTCTTACACATTATACATTTTACCTCCAGTTCACTGATCATTTTACAAATAAAATTTATATGGAAAAAAAACCCAACTGAAAATGATGTTTTCATGGAGATAAAAAATTAAAAACAATTATTTTTTTATTTTAATATTTAATATGTTAATTTTACAATTTAATGCAACTAGAATTAATTATGTAAGTTTACATAATGAATATAAAGAGGTGAAGAAATGACACAAAAAAAAATCTGCGCTTTCAACGGTGACGGACCGTTTCGTCCTTTTTTTGTGGACTCATCAGTCAGACTCTCTCACCAGATGAAATGCTCAGATAGTGCAAATGTGATTTGCAGATGTGAAAGAATGTGAAAAAAATCAATCAATCAGATGTGAAAGAATTAATTACATTTACAAAGAATAAAGAAAAAATAACAATAATTTAATCACTAACTTTAGTATAGAAAACTAAATGTGCAAATCTAGTGAACTAGAAGCCATCTCATAGTGCGAACTGAGAATGCATCGATTATGAGCGAGGATGTCATTTTGAAGGTCAAGATCAAAGTAATCATTCTTATGTTTTCTGTTGGACAATAAACAAGCATTAGGCTGTTATCAAGTTTCCTTTCAAGAAATGAGCCAGCCATTTTTGCTAGAAGTTTTGGCGGGCATTCTTGAGTTGGCGGAAGTTGGAGACCAAATCAATGATCCCGCGGATTAAATAACCAACGTATCAAATTTTAGACTAATTTTATGAAGCAAATTTTATGAAATTGCATCCAGCCGTTTGAACATGATGTGCCTGTAAATAAACAAACCAGACAAGAAGACATAAAGAGAAAATTGTAAAGTGGAGTACGAAGACTCAGTCCATTATAAAAAAATAGAAAATACAAGTAGTAAATGCACGAATTTTTAAAAGCCAATTTTGTAGTTCACTAAAAACTCCGTACCACGAATCGCATTTATCCAAAAATCTGATTTATCCGAAACGACCTTTAGCATATTTTAAAAATACACAAAAACATTTTTCCGTCGCTAAAATCAATATTTAACAGCATACATAAGCGGTTATGTAATTGTAACTCTATTGTTCAATGTATCATTGAAAAGGGTTCAAAAGTGTTATAACTTCACAACTACACTCTTAACTACGGTAATAGTTTTAGTGGTTCAATTGTAGGTTCACTTAATTTTTTAATGAACAGTACATGTTTAATATAAAATATTCCGGATTATCCGAAATTTCGTTTATCCGAAACGGGCGCTGTCCCATCAAATTCGGATAAACGAGTTTTTAGTGTATTTATAAAATAATTGAAACAAATTTAACAAATATTTTAAAGACAGCTTAAAAATTTAAGGAAACTAAGATGCATGTAATTAAACTAAGATGCACGGATTAAAGTGTATCTAATATTATGATGATTTCGTTGGTGTCACTGGTTCGTGAAAAGAAGTAGATTAGGCTAAGCTGGATCTCACTGTGTTCTGTTTATTCAGGGAGAGCAAGGGCTTTTATAGATTATTTACAATGATCGGTCATTGACTGAGGGCTTTAACAGTTCTTTGCGTGATAACATGTGATTCGTAACTGAAATTAACTGAAGATTTAAATTACAGGGAATTATGGGAACCCTCAGCCGTTGAAATTCAAAAGTAAACAAACATAAAAGATCGTTAACGGTTATAAATTGAAATTTGCAAATGATTAGATTTTAATTGATTGGAACAGTAAAATACATATAAAAGTAAATAAGATAAAATAGAATAAGCAAAATAATTATAAATATGGTTATAAAACTCATCACAATGTAGCATCCATCCAGTCAACTTGAATAAATTGGATTTCTCTTAAATGCTACTTAAGCTAAATGAAAATACAATGATTAAGTCTTTGTTATTACTTTGATGAACACTAACTAATCATTATCAGCTAATTCTGATTCAGAATTCAAAACAAATAAAAAATGAGCTGAGCAATGTCAAACTGTACTTTCACTCAATTTCTGTAACTTCCTAAAAAGAAGAATTCAATAGTATACTTTGAGACATTAAACTTAAGAATGTAAAAGTAACTGAATAAGATGAAAAAATAAAAATGATTATTTTCACAACGACACCAATCAATGAGAATTTGGAACAGCTGCTTCAACCGAGATTCACTCCACTGATGAACAAGTGAAAGGATATGAAAGGTTGATCTCGTTTGCGCTCTTTCCTACGGAGGGACTCCAAAATAAAACAACGAATGAAACCTTTACACCATCTACTGCTGATTCAAATGTAATGTTTCGTGTGGAACAAAGAATTCAATTTTTAGGCATAGATAGCGGGCTTTAGTTTGAAACTGAATTTTTAGCTTACATTTCTAGGAAAACTAGTGAAAACAATCACTCTGACAAGGGTAAATAACTTTTGAACTGCGTGGATATATCTTCTTGAAACTTCGTTTGCATATTCAAATTCTACTGACTTTTATGTTTGGAATATTTTCCAATCGGGAGAAGGAGACAAAAATTTCAAGAAAAAGCATTTCACCCCAAACCCTCTTCTGTCGATATCTGCAATAAAGTATATTAATCCTTTTAGCTAATCCATTCATTTGCACGAATTTGATATGATTAAAATTAATCCAATTTAGACAAGTAATGTTAAATAATTTTTTTTGGAGACAATGGAAAATTCGTAATTTTTCCTTTTCAGAGAATATAATTCGAAAACACATGTCAGCTTTTGGTACGTTTCACGACTTAAAAACAAAAAACAGGAAAAATAAAAGGAAATTTTAAGTTGTAACACTTTTCAGAAAGTAGACTTTTAATTCATTCTTCTTGTTTATCACTTCATTCCTGTTTCATCAATGCATGTCATGAGTATTATATCTATTTAAATTCAGTTTTAACTTGGTTCTTCTATTACACAGCCTGGATTCCAATATTCATGTTTAAATATTCATTTGATAAGAACAAGCATTTATCAAATATTTCATCATTTTAATGATTTCCAATAATCATTTTCATCTCGGTAAAAACGCCCCAGTTGGTATGAAAACGAGAGACAATTATTTTATTTGTTATTTCAAGGTGTTATCAATTCTGTGTAAAGCTCCTTAATTAACATTTTTTAGGTGCTATTTGTTTTTAATCTATGCTATCTAAATTGAAGCAGAAAGTTCACCGCCATGTTTAACATAATTTTAATAAATTATTTACAATGTCTTCTTGTGCGTGAATAATTCGTCGGAAGAGATTAATGATAGAAAGACATCATTTCCTTGTAGGCAAAAAGCCAGAATCGAAGCCTAGCTTTTAAATAATTTCAATTTGGCAATTAAAAAAAAGAAAATTCAATCTAAAAAAGAACAGTAATTTCCAGTTAAAAAAAGAATCGAATCGATTTCGCTTTATTAATATCATAGAAGATCCAATAATATTAGATCGATAATTACTTTCCAAATTTTTATTTAAAGAATTACAAAACCGTTTCATATTTCCAATTTGGTATTTTTAAAAATAAATATTAAAGTTTTTATTTTTTAATATCTAACATTTTTATAATATAATATATTGTCGAAAGTTGAAATAAGATCTTTCAAAACATATTTATTACATAGTAATTCTTAATTTTTATGATGAAAACTTAAAAGGTTTAAAATGTAATTCTCATTCTAATAATTTACTCTTTTTTATAAATTTTCAGTTATAATTAAAACTAAGAAACATAATTTTTGTTAATTCTGAATCTTTACAATACTTGAAATTACTGATTAATAATTTTGAAAATTAGAGAATTTATAATTTAACAGTAAAAATATTTACAGTAAAAAAAGATTAAAAACAGATCATTTAACTATTACTAATTAACAGAAAAAGTTCATAGCTAACCGATTCAAAGCTGTATTTATTCCAAACATTTAGCGATTTTATGAAATTTATTTAGACTGTTATTTAAAATGGCGTCGTATCTATGATGCAGTGATAATCACAAGATTTGTTGAAATATGCTGTGTATTATTATTTTAAGTCACATCCACTACAGGTGAAAAAAACAGTAGACGAAAGAACCAAATGATTGAAGACATGAAAGATAAGATCGGTTGAAGGCACAATTTGAATTTATCAATGATAAATGGACAATTTTCGAGATTGACAGATTAAGAGGACCTATTAAGATTTCATAATCGCTGAAGACCTTCTACAGGATGGAGTTACCAAGGAAAAAAATGATAATATAAATCAGAAGATCGAGTAGATGACGATTCTTTTTTTCTGAGGAGGTCGTAGATTAGGAACAAATGGTAACACTGCAGCTATACCGAGAAAGTGGCGGGAAAGCTTTGAAAGGTTTTCAGATTTTAATTATTCCTAAAGAATGAGTCATCAGAAGTCAATTGACGTCTCTCCGTTCGTTAATGAGGAATTCATTAACGATAGTTAATGTTTCCTTAATATAGGAAAATACCACTTTTATTTACGATTATAATATCGCTGAAAAAAAAGCAATAATATTTTCCATTTTCTGTTTTCATGAGTTTGGATACAAAGCAGTGGAGAAATTTGGAACATAGAATTAAGACAGTTGTCAGTGAACGAACAATGTGAAGATAACTTGTGAAATATTGCAGTCAATAGATATTGAATCTCCAAAATGAGCCAGAACAAAGAAGTGATTAATAGAGATGAATTAAAGGCTTTCACTATTTATGACGTATCCTAACTCTGCTAGAGAAACATTATAGAAAAGATGGGCAATTTAAAGCCACTTGATATCTACTGAGAAATTGGTAAATTGGATAAATGAATTCCTCATTAACGAATGGACAGACGCCAATTGACTTCTTTGCTCGCACCATACAAAAGCTACTTTTTGAGCGACCCATTTGGGAGCTACTGTGATAGTGACCAAAATCGGTAGCTATTGCGTTTATCCTGTCCGTCCGTCCGTGTCTGTCCACCCCTAACAACTCCCGAACGGAAGGTTGGATCGACAACGGATTTCACAATTATGTTGAGGAGTCGAAACCCTGTAGGAATGGGGTATTTTCAGGGCCCCCCCCCCCCCATATTCGAGATATTTGGCATTGCTTCCATTGAATTTCCGATATTAGCTTAAATGTTAGAAATGCAATTATCTCTTTTCAGTTGTCAGCTATAGATTGATGCTTAATGCCTCAGACTCATCTACTGATGGTTGTCGGTTTGAATCTATTTATCTACTTATTTTTTTCTTACTTTCCTAACGTTTCTTTTATTTTTTTCCTAGCTGTTTTGATTTTTCGTTACGTTAATGTATGTCCTATTTTTATTATTATTTTTATTTTTTTTATTCTTGTGGGTCGCCATTAAGTTTATGCTTTAGCACAAAATTATATTCACTTGTTTATTTTATACAGCTGTAAAGTTTGACGAAAAATAGATTCTGTAAAACTGTTAAGATACACATCTTATAGCGTCAAATGACAGCGTACAGATTTTAAATTATGAAACTATGTTAAACCAGCAATACAGAGAAATATTGGTTAAAACTCCAACCGAAGAATGACAACTTGTGTAATAAGATTTATGTAGACATCTAAATAAAAAAATACATATACAGTCGAACCTCCATACATCGAAGTGGCAAATTGCCGGAAAAAAATTCGATATATAGAAATTTCGATATATAGAATTTTATCATAATTACTCCTAAAACATTAAAATTAAAGCTAATTTTCGTATACGAAACTCAATTTCTAATTTATATGCGAATCACTTCAAATGAAAGTTAATACAGATAATTAAAAAATAAATTAATATGAAAGATTTATTGAGTACTACATACCTTTTAAAAAAACAATAATCCAGGCAGTGGTTACAATGATCACAGTTACATTTTTTTTTAAAAAAAAACTTCGAATATCTTGCTGAACAGCGAGTTCAGCAAGAAAGTTTATCAAAGAAATGTTCGCATTTATTCAGTCCACTAAAAACTTCATCAGGAACATTTTCCGCGAATTGAAGTCCACGGACGTATTGTTTCAAACGCTTCTCGCATTTCTTTTTTCGATGGCTTGGAAATGTTTTCAGATTCATTTACTTCCTCTGGTTCTTCGATTTCTTTTTCAGTTTCATGAAATGAACTCAATAGACTATGTCTTCGTCTGTAGGATAATCAGCAACAGTATTCCGATTTTTTTTATAATGGTCGGCACTGTGCTTGCGGGAATACCAAATTTAGCTGAAATGTCTTTTTTGCGTATTCCGCTATCTACATTCTTCAGCAATTCAACTTTATCCACACTTTTATCCCAATAAGTCTTGAAAAAAAAATTTCGATATATAGAGATTTTTTCGATATGTAGAAACAGTTTTTCTATGTAATGAACATGGAGATTTGCTAAGAGTTCGATATATAGAAAATTTCGATATGGAGAAGTTCGATATATGGAGGTTCGACTGTATTTAAAATAATAATATTCAATGCTGCTAGTTTCGTGTGAGTGTTCAGACATCACGAGACTAATACAGTAATTCGAGGCACCGAGTTTTATACTAAACATCCAAGACGAATAAGATTTCTTCAAGGTTAATGACTATATTTTAGAAAAGAAAAATTCAACGACACATAAGTTAAAAATCTGAAAGCATTGAATTTCTAGCAGACATTGTTAATTATCAGAAATGCATTTGTATTTCTGTATATAAAATAATGTTAAGCCTGATGTGTTTATGTGGATAAGTAAAATTTTTATTTAATGAAATTCAAAGAGTTAAAAAATAAAAAATAGTTATTTAAAAAATAGTCTGGCAATTTCGAAAGCTATTTTGCTTAGAAAAATGATGAACCTTTTTGATAATTTTGTTGAATTGGATCATGGGAAAACTGTTTATATATATATATTTATATATATATTTTAATTTTAGATAAAGATGTATAAGTGAAACAGTTTTCCTGTGATCCCATTCAAGAAAATTATCAAAAAAGGCACATCATTTGGTTCAGATAGAATTTTAGATACTGTCTAAAGCAACCACGTATCCTGTCATAGGATTATTTATATTATATTTGGTCTTTTTAGCGGTCCCATGTTACAGTTAACAAAGGGAACCGCTCTTGCTTTTGTGTTGTCTGTCTGCCACACTGTATGTCACACTCTGTAGCGGCCAAACCGTTAGAGAAATTAGAATGAAACCTTCACCATTGTGTTCAGCATCAAAAAGTAGATGACCACGTAAAAAAAAATCAGACCTGTAGGTCCACTCCCTGACCACCCAAATTAACGTTTTCCATAGCAGTGTTAGTAATACTGATAACAATTAACACAATAATGATGCTGTATACATAACAATACTAACAATTACCAATAGGACGTCATTGTTAATATTTACAAACGTATTGTTACATAAATTCTTTAACATATCCAAATGATGCACTAAGCATTGTCCCTAGCTAGCTTACTAGCTAGCTTATAGCTTGCCTGTAAAACATAAAAGAACGGTCTTGCATTTATATGCTCTTGCTTTTAATTGTTTTGTTTTTACAATTGTGCTTATTATGGGTAGCTTTGCTTTTGTCACTGTCTAAAAGCATTAATTATCTTGTTTTCTCATTATTTTCAGGCTAATCGAAAGATCAGCAGAAGTCTATCTAACCACATATTTTCTCTAAATTTGTTGATCTGAATGTTCGCTAGTGGAACTTTGTTTTAAGATGAGGCTCAAGTCCATATGTGGCTCAAGAAAAGATATGTGATTTGAAATATCCCTTAACTAGTGATAGGCCTAATTTGAAACTACTTTGACCCCTGAAATACTTTTATAAAAAAGGAACTTTATAAATTTCTATACTTAAATATACTTTTTACATTTTGTTACTAAAGGTTTAAATACAGGTTTCAACACGATGGCTAAAAGTTTTCTGTTTTTCAGATATATCTACCATGTGTCTTCAGTGACGAAGTCTAGTTAAAACAGGAACCATTAACCAGAAATTATAGCAATATTTTCTCATTCATAAACACTTCTGCTGGAATACAAAGATCACTAAAAGTTATTCATGTCACTAGCAGTCATAAAAGTAATTCATAAAAATTCTTCATAGAATGTTCGAAGCTATTATTTGGCAACAACAATTTTCTTTTGGTTCGTTGTAATTCAATGTGGAAATCGCTATTTTTTTATGTAAAAGCAATTCATTTTAGAAATTACCAGTAATAAATAATGACTGATTATACTTTTTGTAACAGAAGGAGAATTGGTTCTCCTTCAAATTTGATAAGAATGAATAATATCACTTGTCTCATTTGGATCTTCGTTGTTAGATAAGAATGACTAAAAGAAGAATGACGAATAGATCTAATGCTTAAAGTAACCAGAAATGAAAAACTGTTGTAGTCTGCCTAAAAATAAAAAATATCTCAATTTAAGCATTCTTTTATTTTGTAATTATGTCTGTTTTTTGAGTGGAAGGAGGTTGAAGAAATAAAACATGGCCGATTCACAGAAATATCAATAAAACGATAATATTCGTTGTGTACATTCTGATATCGCGTCGGCAACAGATAGTCAATTCCCTTGTTTGCTCAACATTTGTTGTTTCATAAAATATCGTTAACTTTAGCGAGTAAATAATATAGGTTTCCAATTTCTCACGTAGATTATTTAGCATTTCTTTAAAATGCCCTATAAAACGTCTAAAAATTTCTTTGAAAAGGATTTTGAAACTCTTCTTTATTATTTTTGAAAATTTCTCAGCAATATTTATATAAAAAGCTGAAAAATGTAAGCTCAATTAGGAACGTTTAACTCAGCCACCTAATAAAAATAGTAAATCTTGAAAAATTTAGAAAAAATTAGAAAAATTGACATTCTCACTTACAAACATCATTCCTGTAAAATCATTTTAAGGCTTCCCTGAGATATTTTAAGCCCTTTGTAACACATTCTTTACGCTAATTGTAAAATGTTAAAACGTGAGGCAAATCGGAAAGTATCTTCAACAAAGTAGGTAGGGAGTCTCTAATATGTTCGAGCACATCTCCATTGATTTGTCTTTCCGTGAATATTTCATTTAAAAATTGTTTACTGAAATCATATTACGGAGATATATTCTTTCGATTTTCTGTCATTTATAATTATTATTATTATTATTATTATGACACTACAAAACAATGTGTATCACAGCTGCCAGTTCATTAGCTGGTGTTGGCCTTCAAACGCATCGAATTCTTCCCAAGAATCTAGGATGTCGTAATGTATCGGCGCAAAATATGTGCTGATCCAAGCAGTGCGGCTTTTTGGAGTTGACCGATGGAGATTTTGTCAATATTTAGATCTTGTAAGTGCTTACCAAGGTTTTTTGGTATAGCACCCAGTGTGCCGATAACCACTGGAACCACCACTGCCGGTTTGTGCCATAATCGTTGAACCTCGATTTTTAGGTCTTGATACCGTGTGATTTTTTCTAGTTCTTTTTCTTCCACTCTACTATCACCAGGTATGGCTATATCAATTAGCCATATCTGTTTCTTTTCTATCACTGTCAAATCTGGCGTATTGTGTGCTAAGATCTTATCCGTTTGAATTCTGAAATCCCACAGTATTTTCACGATATCATTTTCAGTCACATTGTTTACTGTATGTTCCCACCAGTTGTTTGTTGTTGCAATGTGATAATTTTTGCAGATGTTCCAGTGAATCATCTTTGCAACTGCATTATGCCATAATTATTATTATTATTATTATTATTATTATTATTATTATTATTATTATTATTA
>JAFIDM010005346.1:6314321-6337986 GCA_023159025.1 Thereuonema tuberculata
GATCAGAAAATTCATCAGGTAAGTTATTTACCGAATACAAATCTACAGACTTATACAATAAAGCGATATTAAACTAAATGACATCATACCTTTGTCACAATAAAACAATAAAAACAATTAGAAACACTACAAATATTTGAAGTATTGTTTTGAATTGAATATCTTATAGATCAAGCGTTATAACTATTACGCAGAAATAAAATTTCATTTTTGATATAAAATGAAACTCAATTATTGTAAGTTATTAACGAATGCTGGAGAGAAAGAGGAAAGAACACTTTCTTATCTTCATATTTACCTGAAGAAGTTTCCTGCTTTATTACAATGAAATGTTGTAATAAAGAAGACGGTAGTTCTAGTGAAGACTGAATGTTTAACCACATTAAAATATCAATTAAAAATTAATTATTATAAAAGTATTTGAAATGGACGACGCGACGTGTAGTGACTGTTCTCGATGAAGACAGTCATCTTGGAGTAGGAAATACCCCACCTTTTATATTTATTAATGTGGGACTACTCTCCTTCAACTTTAATTTGTATTAAAGTTATAATTTGATATTTATTATAATTTGATTCTAAGTTTAATTACTAAGCAATATAAAAAATAAAGATAAGTAAGTAATAATAATGGTTATTGATATTTAATGAGATTTTACTATTAATAATTACAGTTTCATATAATTGGGTTCATGTTTCTCAAGTAATTCATATCTCTTTATTTTGTTATATATATTTATGTAAGAGTCGTACTGCAGACACTGACAGCGTTCCATCTCTATTGTTTCACAATGAAGTCGAATACATTAATTCAAAACACGAATGTCAATCTCTTTGGAGACTGTTAGTGTTAGCTCCGTCACTGTCATTTTGTTCGACTCTAAATCGCAGCTGACACTTGTGACGGACCCACAACGAATGGCTGAGTGACTGGAACTCGATGTTAAAAGTCGTGAAGGCCAACACATTTCTCTGACACTGGACGACCGCTGCCAGATATCGAGTAGGACGCTCGTAAAGTGCGATTCCCGCCGAGGGTGGATGGGATTTTATTGGGGGCAATTTGTCATAGACCGCCGGGAATGTAAATGATGGACGAACGGACAATCTAGGAATAAAGAACCCTTTTCAACATTCTTTTCACAGAGATTTTATTTAGGTAATCATTAATTTTGCTAGAAAGAAAAATATCTAGATTTTTTTTCCATTCTAAAGGAATTTGAAAACACTTCTATGTATGATCACAACGTATACAAAGTTGTGATGCGCGAAGTAAAATAGCGATTGTAATCACTAATATAACCAAACAAATGTAATAATAACCAAATAAATTTTCTATTTTTCTGTCTCCACAATGCACTACAATTTAAAATTTAATGTTCCTTCATACATTAGAATTAAGCATTCGAAATTTATCTTTATGACCCTTATGTAAAATGACAAAAAAAAAAATGACTCTCCTAAAATTATATTCTAATCCAATTGAACAATATAGTAAAATCTTGAATATGAAAACTTACCTGTTTAAATGTTGATGTTGATCATTGCATTGTTGCTTTTTTTTTAAGTAACTCATTTTTTTAGCAGAGTTTTATGTATAATATGTAAAGTGTCCCTTGAAATGGGTCACTAAATTCTAAAATCTAATAATTACATCAGCATGATAAATATCTAGATTGAATTGGAACAATAACTGCGTTTTCTGAACAAAAATTGGATCTCGTTCTTGAATGACGTCTCAACACCTGATTAGATATTCGAATTTTAGAAAATTCTCTAAGTTTAAAATGAAATTTACTGAAAATAATTTTTTTTATGGAACGAAGAGACTATTGTCATTGATAGACTGAAGACATTTGTAATTTTTATAAGATAAATTTTATAAATGAAGGGCTGTAAGTAAAATTTTTACATTCCACAAAATGTAAAAAGTTGAGTTAACTTTAAAAAATTAAAAATCAACACATTCTATGATTGGTTATCAAATAACTGTAGGAATGCAGCTTTGAAAATTGGATTATTAGAAAATCAAAATTCAGCTGTTTTCAAATTCTTAGTGGAAACAGATCTATTCCACGTTCTTTAAATACTAGATCTAGATTAACAGTTGAGTATGAGCACGTGAAATATTTACTGAAGTAGAAGTGATCAAAATGGGGGGTGGACAGAATGATACAAATCAGAATAGTTATGAAATTGTAAGAAAAGTAAAAACTGAAATGATTATCACGAAATAAAAGCCAAAGCCAAAGTTGTGAAAAGACACTCCTATGATGAACTGTCTCAATAATTGGTAGGGACACAAGAAGAGAAAAGGCAATACTGTTCGCCCAAACAGCGAATTGATATAAACAACTGTCAGTCAGATTGGTGTTTTTACAATAAAATAACTTTTTTATGATTTTTTCCCTTTTGAAATTATTCTACTTTAAAATATTAAAGTATTCAGATGAACTCAGTTTCAGAAAGTCGTGAAAAGAAATTATGTTGTATAGCATTAAAGTAATTTATATTAATAGCATAATAATAATAATAAAAAGTAAGAAGGAAGACAAAAAAATCGAATTAAAATTTAAAAGAATTTAATTAACATCACTTTTCAATTCCTCTTAAATTTTAAGTTGCTTTTATCTTGTTGCAATCTGTATTTATCAAAATTTTGCAAATTATTTATTTACTAGCCGGCTATAATCACTTCGCTCCGGAAGCCTTGCATTAGTTAGTCGAAAAACCAAATTACATCAAAATTTAGAACTAAAACTAAATTAAGCTTTAAATTTTAAACAGAAAACAGTACAATATACAATTACAATATTGAAATCCAACGTATTAATTAACCGTATCGTATATTATTTAGATCTATGGCGCGATTTAAAACGGCAAAGTCGCCATCTATCGCCAGTTTTGGGATTGTTTTTAATGCACTGATTGAAAACTGCGCTAGCAATATCTATGGACAGTTTCAGGAAGTTTTTTATTCCTCCCACGGGAACTACTTGATCGGCCGGAATGAAAAGTAGCCTATAGCCTTTCCCGTGTTCTTGACCACCTACATGCAAAATTTCATTCCCATCCATTGCGCCGTTGAGGCGTGATTGAATGACAAACAAACCTACAGATTGGATTAGTACTATTCGAAGTTTTATTTTTTATTTGAAAGATACTTCTTCAATCGTAATTCATTGCCGAGAATGCATTGTTGTCGTGTTTGGGATGGTCCTGTTTTCCACATAAGCCTTTAATTGGAAGGCAATTATGGACTTCAATAAAATTTTGTTATCACTCCTGAAATAATGTCTATAATTAGGTTTGGGATTAGTTAGTAGTTAGTTCCAAATTAAGTTCTATCTCATTCAAATATGGAAGAAGATTGACTTTATACAAATCTCTCGCCTAGCTTACACGCAAAGATCGTGATTTCTTTCCATAGGTAATCGTTGATTTATTGTCCTTAATCTATTTACAGCAAGTAATCAAATAGTCTTTGGCTTTGCTTCGTGAAAAATGGACAAATTCGCTATTTGTCTGCGTCTAGCAATTATGGAAATTTGTTTAATTTGTTTTAGTTGCTTGCATTGAGGGAGGAATCCGAGCGAGTGAAGCGAACAATTCGGCCACTTTGCAAAGCTAACAAGGCGGAAAAACCAAGGAAAGACGTGCAACGCTCATTAGAGTCTCATCTTCCCACCCCCACATCGATTGACACCAGGTGACAACCATTTTCTGGAGGCCCTTTGAAGGTGTTCAACCAATTTTACAAGAAGACGAGAAGAAGGAGAAAACGAATATTAAGAAACATTTAAAACCTTTTACAGTTTGATACAATGCAACAGAATTGATTAATATTTTTTTTATTGATTTATAATTTATCAACTTCCATTTCCGGTTTTTTGTTTTGGTTCTATAAGCATACATAAGTACAGATTCTACTTTAAAGAAGAAGTAATCCATTTTAAGATCAAATTAAATCGTGTAAAATCTAAAGAAAAAAAATCTAACAACAAATATTTAAAACAGATATGTGAAACTGAAATAGGAATATGTTGATTTGCAGACCTATTAACACAAAACCTATATTTTGCTGTAGTTTATTTTGTATACTGTATATATTTATATCCGCGACCTTAAGTGCCTCTTAGTTAGGTCTGTAGGACTAACCTTTTAATCCATCCCATACATCAAATATATATATACATCCCTGGCTTAAACAGGTTAGAATGATTTCTTCAAAATATTATACATAATATATTTACATAATTAACATACAGTATATATATATTTTTAGTATGTTTATTATACTATTATATTATATTTATTATATTGATAGGATTATTTAACAAATTATATTATTTGATTGAGCCTGTCAAAGATGCAAAATTTTACTACTTCATTTGAACATTGACTTCTTTTTGTTTTTGTATATATGCTCATCTTGTTAAAACGGTTGGACAGATTTCCATGAATTTGATACTTTATTTATGATCCCACTTAAAACATAGCCACGTTTATTTTTGTCTATACTTTTGCCATCACTCAAACTGAAACTCGAATTCATTTACTAGAATGACTGGATTGATTTTATTTATAATTTAGATGCGATGTTTACTTATAGTCTAACTTAAAATACGAGCGGGATTGCTTTGATCTCCATCCTCCACCAAGTTCTCAAAATTCACCCTTTCCATCCTTCCATCTCTCCATGCTCAGTCTCCTTCTATGCAGTGGATAGCTTCGAGTATCGAATTATTGAGTTTTTTTCGTTTATTTATCACATTTAATAAAATAAATATAACACTTGGGATATGCTCAGTTAGAATTCTAGACTTGGGGGGGGGGGATACTTGAGATACTTTTGACGGATTAAAAGTTAAAGTCTCCTACTACAGGCCTATGAGGCCTTTGGGGTCGAGGGAGGTAAGGCTTTTCACCATTTCATGACCGAAGATTCTAAAGTGAGGCCGTGTAGTCAGCCCGACGCTCGCCAAGCCAATTCTCCGGAAAGAAACCTGGTTCCCATTTTACAGAGGAGCGAACTCTAAGGTCCGTCTGTAGGAGATTTCCCCGATTTCCATAGCCTCCTCCCATCCGCAATCCAGTGCTTTACCGCTGGACCACATACGGAAGAGGACCAGCATAACTTGGCCTGTGTTTTAAGGTCCATTAATAAGCTAACTATTAAATATTATGGAAGCCGTTATACCCTCATGTTTCAACAAACAAAGAAACAGACAAACAAACAAGCTTATAAAAAGCCAAGAGTCAAATAAAGAAGAAAAATTTTTAAGTTCAATAGTAAGAATACACATGATCAGTCAGTTCCTATTTATGTAACTATTCAATGACGTTCTGTTAATTTTTTTTAAAGGTTGCTCTGAATTGACATGGACCCATCCAATTTCGGCTTCTCTTCCGAACTACTTAACATTCATGTGTTCAAATTTTTTATTTTCTTTTCAATGTCACGAAATTTTCCATCTTTTCAACTAGAAACTTATTCAAGAAGAAAACATCCAGTATTTTAAATGGAAAGGTATTTGACCACAAAAGAAAAAAATAAAAGTGAAACTACAGTAGATAAAAAATACTTTAAATAAGACAGTAGATAAAAATTTGCTATTTTTTTATTGATCATTAGGAATTTGTTTGTAGGTAGTTAAAGTATTTGATTTCAGACAATAGCTGAAATGAAATTCTTAATAGTTATCATCAAATTTTCAGCTTCAGAAAGAACAAATGAAGTTCTTATGATTTCTACAACTTTTTAATAAAAAATCATGAATTTCTGTTAATAGTTCCCATGAGATATTACAGAATTCTTTAGTTTACTCCATTTCATTAAAGAAATAGAGAAAAATACACTGCTGAAATTCTATGCACAGAAACGAAAATAAATAAAAAAATTACATTGAAATGTTTATATCAAAACATAAACAAAACAAAAAAAAAACAACCGATATTTTGTTACTAATTGATCTTCATTGCGAACATAGAAAAAAGAAAAAAAACAGGTTTCATGTTGTGTACGAAACCATAGAGACCCTGGCACATTTTCGGCCAATTCCTGTTAGACAGAAAATGACAACTTGCATTTTTGCCAACCTCTATAAGCCGTAAAAATTTCAAATAAGGTCTCAATCATGTCTGTCGGATTTGTTTTTTGGGCTATAGAAATTTTTTTTTTTTTTTTTTTTTGGCCACTTTCTTTGGGATAAAGTGACCGGAACTCCGTATTTTTCCCTATCTCTATAAGGGTTCCAATAAGGTGTCAGTCCTGTAGAAGTGGCGATATATTTCATTTTAGCTACTTCCATTTTCTGTGAAACAAGAAGTGACCATAGACCGGAACTCGTATTTTTCTCATCTTTACAGGCCAAAAATTCCCATCTCATTTCCAATAAGATCACTCATGTCACATAGTTCTTTTATAGAGATGGTAGAAGGATGGACGGACAGAACCTTCGTGAGAAATGCCCCCATTTCTGTTTTGTGTATGGGGTCGCTAAAAAGGGTTAATATTAAAAAAAAAAACAAACCGAAGAAGAAAGACTTAAATATTTTTTTTTAAATTGTTCTTCCCGAACATTCTTCCCATGTTAGCTGGTGGTGTCTTGATAATGGCTATCAATTATGCCTTGATGGCAGAAACAACTCTTTTTTATTCTATTTTTTTAATGATTTTTTTTCTTATAAGTACAATGTTTTTTTAATTAAAATGAAAAACATCTGTATTGGTTTTTGAACAATAGTTAATTGCGAGTTAACGTTCATAAGAAAAGTTAATCTATCATTAAACTGAAAAACTATCATTAACACCAAAAATTTGAAGTTGCGAAACTTTATAATTTCTTTCCTTTGTTGAACTAATAAGTATTGGGATGACAGAGGACATGTTCCAACTCATTTCCTATCTGTTGGAACTTGAATGCCCTTCTGTGATGCCTTTGTACGTTAACTCAGTCCATAATTTTCAGATTTTAGATGACGACATTATCTTCTTTGTGGCCACCCCAAAATTGACTTTTCATTCATTAGAGGACTGTGATCAATTGTCTAAGGATGATCAACAGCAAATCCATAAGATCCTAACTTATCTGCAATAGCGATTCTTCGCTAGAATTGATCTCCGTGTTTCCAATATGAATGAAAACTTTTGAAAAGTCAGTAATTTGGATAAAAATCGTTCCAGCAAAAGAGAATTAACAAAAAATTCCAACATAGTATAATCAAAAGGCGAATTTGCTCTTTTCAGCTTTTGTATCTACTTTAAGGTTTTGCAGCATTCTTTCTTTGGTTACTTTATGTCTTTAAAACCGTATTATCACTATAATGTTAGGGAAGTGCTTTGCACTGGTCTATGCAGTAAGAGAGTGTAAGAAATTCTTAAAAAATCTTAATGGAGGGGATCAAGATAAAGCGGTTCATGCAAATCCGAAGAAGCACGATTGTCAGAGATAATACCAATAGGTAATTTTATTTTTTGAATTTGTAGCCAGTGTTACAAATGATGTTACAAAGATCGAGAACAATGCACAAGTGAAACAATGCCATCATATTCAGAAAGTGAAAATGCCTTCACATTCTTGATAAAGCTGCAGCTCAGAACCTCAACCGTTTGGGCTGTGGTTTCAATAATTCAATGAGTTTGGGGTAAGAAAAAGCAACGAAAATTGCAATCAGAAAGTAGACTATCAGGGAAGTCCAGCGAATAATAGGAACCGGAGTATATTTTCCCAACAATGACGTTTAGGAGGAGGATATATCAGGGTGTGGACATGCTTTCATAGTTAAGTTTGGAAGCATTAATATCATTATCTTTCAACTCCATCTCACTCGAATAATATCATACAGACCCATCTTCATAAACTTTACAGTCCTACACAGAATTTATCATTGACACTTTGGCAAATTCCCTGTTGGACTTAAGTAGATAGTCTACGAAAATGCATCTAACATATTATTGTATAAGGATACATTCTTTCCTAAAAAATCCGCATTGTAAGTATTTATGATTTGAGAAACAGAGTTCAAAATGGAATTATCTCAGAATTCTTAGTTGAAAATCTGTAGAATAACGTAAGGCCAAATACTTATTTCATCTAATGTTGTTCTAAGCATTTAAATGAAAGAAGAAAAGCGAATTATCTCACTGATAATTTAAAATTTGCTTCAAAATCTTTCATGAATTCAATTCTTCATCATTCAGATCATTCATACATTAATTTCCCTCGTAAACATCACTTTCTTCAATTATCTCGGATGTTTTTGATATAATACTACATTTCTAAATAAATATAATCTTATTGAACTTTATTACTGAGATTTTGATAGAGATAGAAGCAGTTAGGAATAAATGTATATATATTAACGATCTTATACAATAGATAATGTTTAGTTATTGTGCATTATCATCTACTGTAGCTTCCATTTTGTGCATTCTGCAATTTGTATGAAATTTAACTTCAACAACAATCCAATATTAAAAGTCAGTTCATTTCTCTTTTAATTTACAATTTAATTTTAATTTGCTAAAGAAATGATAAATTTTTACTTCTGAATCTAAGGATGAATTTTCTCTGAATGCGACCACATTGTTGGTCTCAGTCTTATTTCATCTATAATGATAAGGAATTATATTATATCAAACCTAATGTGAAGGACGATCTCTGTTATATATTAAGAAACTAGATTCCAAACAGAATAATTGATTTAATGATTTCTCAGATAAAGGATATCACTTTTAAATAGATAAAGACTTGTTATTCTACGAACAGAATCTTCCACTATTAAATCCCTGTTCTAAGACAGTGCCTTTGAGAGTTCTCGAGTTATTAATGAGTAAATAAATGAATTAATGTACTAAACGTGAAAGCTCATCCACTTCAGTATTTGGGTAATGGGACTTTAGATTACTGTAGATTAGAGAACGGTTTTGATTAGAGTAATCTTTTACATTTGAATATTATCTCCTTTAAGTCTTCAACGAGAAAATCCTGCTATTCTACTTGGATGAAACCTCTATTACTCAGATTAAAACTAAATCTAACTTCGTAGAATCCACAATAGTTTATGCAATTAGACCTTGACTATTTTTCTGCCTATTCAGCGTAAGCAGAAGAGGGGTTTCAGTGGAAGACATTATTTTATTAGCAAAACAATTAAGCCTTAATTAGTAGGAAAGAGTATATGCAGGACGGAAAGCAGTGATTGCGCTTCACTGAGAACCCCAAGGAATACTCATCCAATGCTGCCAACAACAGCACCAAGTTTTTCGTTTTCTGATTTTTCAGCTGTAATATTCAAGAACATTAAATTCTCCTCGAAAGTTTCTCAATTTGAAATTAAAAAGTATTATTACTGTTTAAAAATTCGCAAGTGAATGTAAAAGTTTTAAACAAATATATAAACAAATATTTAATTTAAACGAGTGTTTCTTATGCAGATATACTAATTGATACACTGTTGTAATCAAAATACTATCCTCGTACGGATATTGATTCATAGGTAAGAAATTTACAAGTAAACATTGGTAGATTAAACATTAATTTCTTTTTTTGTTATTTCACATTTGTCCTGTTGTTATTGTTAGCATCACCCTTCAAGAATGTCTGATTCCGTTGCCTTTATCTTTAATTAAATATTGAATTTCTCTCATTAGTGTATCCTTGAATAGAAATATGTCCTGAAGGACTTTTAGTTTATGAAGGATTTTTATACATGCTTTTATAAACTTACACTTTTATACATGCTTTTATAAACTTACACTTTTATACAAGATTTACACGAAAATTACCAATGCAGAGATAGGACGTATTTACATTTTTAAGTAAGTAATTGAATATTTGACAGAAGACAAATAAGGACTCAAATATTTCTAGAAGAAAAAAAAAATCAAAATATTAAAACTGATTTCTGAACATTTCAGTATTTATAATAATTATCGTGACCAAAGACAGAATTATTCAGATAGACATAAAAAATTTGAACGAAAGTGATTTATTTGCGATATTAAGTATTAGTCCGGGATTTTCTTTTTGTATTCCTCGTTGAACAGCATCTCTTTCAACAAATTTCCATTTAGATCTAGATTGTGTATTCAATTGAGTCAGATTATTTTGAAGTAAACATAATGACATCATTATCTTGATATAAGGCTTGGACATGAGGAATCACTGTTTTTTTATGAATATTTTTTTGTAATGAATAGATTGCGTAGACTTGCACAGAACCATTAAAGGTTTTGAGTGACTGAAGCAAGGGATAATGCGTTCCACAGTGAATGAATAACATTTAAGTAGTAGTATTTTACGATTCCGTTTTTCAAAAGACCACATTACCACTCTTTTATTATTTACTTCATATCAAAGCCACAGAAAAGATTTCCTTTAATTAAAATTTACTATGGCACTACATACTGCAATACTAAAATCTGAGAAGCATCGAAATTTAGAAAAAAAAAATGAATAAACTGGGCTTTTTACAGAAATTTTTTTTCTTGTGTTTGAATGTTATGATTTAGAATTGATTCGTTAGGATTACATGTAGTAAAAGCTTTCTTTTACTACATTTATCTTCAAAAACAAATATAATAATTTACTTCTGAAATGAGCAAAGAAATTAGAAATTCAATTTATAATTAAGTTGAATAATTGACATTACACTTTTAACTCGAACCGATAAAACAACGTAATACCAGTATTGTTTACCTTACTGAGAAACTATATAAAAAACTATGGGCACTTTTGATGTTCTAAATTAAAACTGCCATCTAATGGGATATTACAGTATTACAACAGTTTCTTTCATATTGAAATAGAATCACTTGCTTTACTATAATTTTTTTATATTATGTTATTTCTATAATTTCTATATATATATATATATATATATATAATTATAGCAGTTCTATACTGAACTTACCCTGCGATAGAGTGATGATTTATCCAGGGGAATTTCGTATCATTCAAATAATTCAGAAGATGAAGTGGAAAATTAAGGAAGAAGATAAAAATCCGACAAAATTAATTAATGTAATTAGGAGTGTATATAGAGAAACAAAAATTAGTATCAAATGTATGAATGGGAAAATATCAGAGCCTTTAGCTATAAATAAAGGAGTGAGACAAGGATGTGGACTTTTCCCAATACTTTTTAATATATATATATATAAATAGAATTCTAAAAGAATGGAAATCAATATATAAAAATGGTATTCGGATAACAAAAGATAAAAAATTGAAGACATTGCTTTAAGCTGATGATCAAGTTTTGATAGCAAATTCAGAAGCACTTCAAATTGGAGCAAATCATCTAAATAATATATCAAAAAATATAAAATGAAAATTTGGGAATTAAAAAAAAAATCTATGGCAATGTGTGGGAAACAAATACAAAGAGTGAAAATCATCAGAAAAATTGGCTTATCCATGTTGAAAGAATGTCAAACGATAGGATACCAAAATTAATTCTGAGATATAAACCCAAAGGAAAAAGAGACCGAGGACGTCCAAGAACGAGATGGAGAGATCAAGATCACCTTCAGAGTTAGGAACAGACATTATGTCTAAGCCTAAAATGTTCAAGACAAGACAATATATATACATATATATAATTTATTTATATATTTTATATTATTATATGCTTCTTTTAATGTAATTTTATTTTTATGAATCAAGCAATAAATACTTCATAATTATCGTGTCTAAATTCTCTTTTCAATCTTTTCTTGCCTCTACATCTGGAACAGAATGTAATAATAATCCTAAAAATAATCGATTAGTTCGGAGTAGGTGTAATTTCAAAAATATCCTATGAATACCCGAAATCATCTCAATTCTATTAAGTCAAAACACGATGATGAAACTTTCACGTGTGCAAAATAGTCACAAGATCGAAACACACAAAAATTTAAAAAAGACATATATATTAAAAAAAACATTACAGTTTCGAAGCCGTTACGGGCTCATCAACAGATTACCAGATCATCAGTAATCTGATGATTACTGATCAGATTACTATATTACCAACTCATCTAGTAATGTTTTAAATACATATATACTGAAGCTCGGTTATAACGCGGTTTGGATCGCATCCAAACCGCGAATTATATCGCGAATTCGGATATAACGCGATTTGGTCTTGGACCCCTTCTATTTTGGAGAAGGTGTATAATTGTAAAATTGCAAAATTTACCGTTTTTTCGCCTAAAATCAAATCAAAGGTGTAAATTAATATGCTTGTTTCCTTATTATTTACAGTAATTGAGACTCTATACCCACCCTATGTCACGAAAATGCGTCAAATATAATATATTTTTAAAAAAATAGCAGAATCACGGACTTCTTCGTTTAACCAAAATGAATATCGAGATCTATTTTTCTGCCAATGACAACCAGTTAAGAGGCCCATGTAATCTAATAGGCGTATGAATATCTAGTTTCGATCCACGTGACTCGTCGTTTGTACAAGATGCCAAGATGGCGGCGCCAAATCGATTTTGGCTACTATAACCCATCAAAGTGTTGAAAAGGTAATGATTTATGTATTTATAAATATAAAATTCTCTCACATAGCTCTGAATGATGTAGGTAATCGTGAAATGACCATTTTAAATCGATTTGGAATCGTGTGGGCGATATATGACATTTGACATCGCGAAGTAATAAAAGTTCGGTTATATCGCAATCTTTGAAATCTTGGATCCGAAAGTTCGCGTTATAACCGAGCTTCAGTGTATATGTCTTTTTTTAAATTTTTGTCTGTGTTTCCATTTTTTATCTTGTCAAAACACTATATTCTACAACTTGATGTAGAACATTTGAATCATATAACTAATTGAAACTAGGAAATACCTTCACACAATGACAGCTTCTACTTTCACAGAATGATAAGACTGGCTTAACAGCAGTAAAAGATAAATATAGATTAGAGCACTGTCACTCAGACAATTCTTTGTTGCCTACCACTAATTAATCCTTTACTGCGCATGCGGACTCCTCCCTACCCGACTTTATACATTAGTGATATGTTTTCTTGAACCTTTTATTAAAATATTTGCTCGCAAAACAAGAAAAACACATTTTTTTTTTGTTTCCCATGCAGATTCCATATGAAAAATAGACAATATAAAGCAAATAGGTATTTACTTTATGCTGAAGTAGATATCTGGAAAACTATTTGTATTACTTGAAATAATGAATCACATTTCTTATTATAAAATTAATAATTGTAAAAATATTGTAAAATATTGAAATTTAGTTTTAAGAAATCTAGTAAAATAAATATCTTACTATTATTAGTATTACTGTTTATTCTTATCATGATAATTACTCTCCTAAATAGAGAATATTTATCGTCTTTATCGGGAAAGACATTTTTGTTTGTGATTAATTTATTCAAATTCTGTATTTTAGCTTCTCGCATTATTTTTCCAAATAATAAAATGACGTGGACTATAGTTTAGCAAAACATTGGATTAGAGACATCTGAGTAGCCTAATGTATATCCTTTAAAATAAAACATGAAAATGTTTGCAAATAACTGAATGATTAAACTAAGTGCAATTGATACTGAATATTCTCTTGGTCAATACTGAGATTTCAATCTTGTGAAATACCCTTCTCGTTCTCCTTTCGTCTCCATCTACTTCAAGTGAAATTATTCATCATGAACTAGAAAAGTGTTAGAAAATGTTAAGAAGTATATGATTAGTAAAAACTAACCAGAAAAGAGAAAATGTAAATTTAAAGTCTCAATTTTAGCTGTTGAAACGTTGAAATGAAAGGCTAAAAAATTAGACATCAAATAGCTCAAAAACATTGGAAAATTGGAAATATTTTGCCGTTCAGATAAAAATACTACTGTATTAGGAAGCAAGTTGAAAACATTACCTAAAAAAATTCTTAAACAATTACTGTTTTGAATTATTCGAAAATAATAATTTTGCTTAAGTAACAGTAAAAAGAAATGGGCTTAATCATATTACTTTTCAAATTGTGGATTAACTGCATTGAAATACTAGAGAAACTAAATAGTTCGCCCTGTTTGAAAGGTATCGTGATTTGCCTTGTTCTCAGTATTCAGATAATCAAATTCTGTCAGATGTTTTCAGGTATATCCGGGGATTAGTTACGTTTATCCTTAACTGAGAGATTCACTGTGACTTACAATGATTTAGTATTTAGATTAAATTAATGTTAGATGCACTATCCGTATGAGAATGTTTTTGTTTGATCCTAATTTCTTTTTATTTTTTTATACGTAATATTGGAAATCTATAGATCAGTTATTTGAATAGGCGAGGGATATCTTGGTATTGTTGGTTTATTCGCAGCTGTTATTTCTCGGGAGTTCAGTCATCTTCAACAGTTTCATGTTTTGGAAAGTTCAACGCATTGTGGAAATCTATTTTTAATCATGCTAAAACTCTAATAACGCATTACGCATTCTCTTTTAACTTCGCTATCAAGTAATAATATCAAGTAAACAAGATTTCACCCTCATCATCAATTCAAATAAAAAAAAAAAAAAAACTCAAGGAACCCCAAAAAACACTATTTTTTCTTGTTATTTCTTTTATACTAGAATTCTGTACATAAATGTATCTAAGAATTAAGAAAGAAACTTCTATTTTCTAATGACTTGTTCATCTTATTCATTCCATAATAATTCAAAAATTAATCGTCTTTAAACGGAAACTATTACGAATATACACCCCGTCAACAATGACTGGATAACAATGTGACGACTTTTAGTCCAGATAGAGTATTTGTCCGTAGTATACTGTATATGACTGATAGCAAACTAAAATGAATGCATTGCTAGGAACATAAATGAATTTGTTTATTGGAAGGCTTGATTATAACTCATATTACGAGTAAAAATTCTCGCATTATTTAGGAAATGACCTTGACCGTCGTTTTTTTTGTTTTTTTAAATAAGTATTTTGATGTTGTCTCTGTTTCGTGAATACATACACAGACAGACAGATCTGGACAATTAATAAAATATAGAAATTACTTGTGCACTTAGAAATTAAAAAGTTGCGGACAGCCAACATACGAGACTAGTTAAAAAACATTACATACAATTAAAAAGTTAACATTCATAACCGGTTTCGCCTCCAATACGAGGCTTTGACAAGTGACTAGTCAGCAGCTTTGAATAGAAATCAGACTGACTGATTTCTATTTTAAAAAACGGTTTGGATAGTCGATGGATAAATGAAGAATATTTAACTAATAATTTAAATGTAATCCCCGTGGTCTAATATTTTGATAAGGCGTCTGACTTCGGATCAGAAGATTGCAGGTTCGATTCCTGTTGCGGGCGTTTCATTGAAGAAATTATTTCTATTTTTCACAGGAAATTAAAATTATTTTTTAAATACAGAAGGAGAGTCTTACGTTACACACAGACAGATCTGGAAAACTACATAAGAGATTCTTCCGTTGATCTCCAGACGCACCTCGGATAGGGTCTGGAAATCTATTCCATTTCTGACGTGTCACAGATTTGAGAAACACTGATCTAAAGAGGACGAGTAGGCAAAGGAAAATTCACTCAAAACTTTTATATAAAAGCAGAAGATAAATCAATATGTTTAATGAAATTGTTACAAATAAGATTTTGTTGTCAACCAGCAATAAGATAAAAATATTTCTGTTGGAGAAAAACAAAAAAAAAAGCTTTTCCATTTAATTAAATAATAAATTTGATCTTTCAAATGGATTAATAACGGACCAATTTAAAATCTAAACTTCAAAGCTAAAAAGAAGACCAACTCTTATATTGTAATGTTTATAATATTAAAAGTTAAAGTTAAAGTACCCACTCTAGGCCGACACCGGCCTTTGGAGCGCGGGAGGTTAGGCTCCCGGCAGACGTAAGCCAACGAGACGAAGTTGGGATCGGGGGCTGGCCCGACGCCCGCCCGCCTTTAACTCCCGGGAAGAAACCCGGTACCCATTCGACAGAGGGCTGGGTAGACCCTGAGACCCGTTTGGAGGAGAAATGAGCGAGGAAAAATTCTCGCCCTCAACCGAGGCCGGGAATCGAACCCGCTTCCTCCAACCCTCCATTCGCCCTAACCACTTGGCCACCAGCCCCGCGTTTACAATATTTTCTTTCAATTTAAAGTAATTTATTTGATTTTTTTTATTTATTGGTTGCAAAGTCATTATTTCCCCTACACCAAAAAAAAAAAGGAAGTTTTTTTGGGTTAAGGGGCAAAGAACATCACACCATCCACTTCCTCATTGCAAATTCTTGAGTACAATTCATAAATTTGTATTAAATTATATTTTTTCATTACGTGATAAGTTAGTACATCACACACAGTCTACGATGTACTTTCTAATGTATTGTTCTTCCTAAAACTTGAAACACATATTTTTGGACAAAAAAAGATATTTAATTGAAATTTTCTTCGCGTGAATTCCTGCTCAGAAAATTGCATGTAAAAGATGACCCCCCCCAAAAAAAATAATTACAATTAGTAAAACTATTAGAAGGGGGATAATTAAAATCTCAGTAAGGTCCATTAATCCTTGTAATCCATTTTGTAATTCATTTGAAAATTCTCGTTACATGTTTTGGTTTTGTTAAATTGATTAGATTTAAATCATTTAAATTTACTGTTCAAGAATTTAATCTATATTCTTTGTATAGAAATTTGCAGAAAAAGTTTTGTCGTAAGCAGTTATTTCAAAAAAAAAAAAAAAAAAAAAAAAACAGGAGTATCTTTTTAGTATTGTTAGCTACTTTTAGGAAACTGAGTCATCAAGTCTGTGTGTATAGGTTTCCCGCCTTAAAATTAATACAATTTGGACAACTTAAGTAAGTGAAATGAATTTATTTATTTTTTTTTTTTTCAGAAAATGAGAAATGTATACTGATTATATTACCAGCTAGAATAATTAGAAAATAAATGTAGGCCTTTCGTTTTATTCAAGATTAAAAAACAATAAATGCCGATACATATGTACTATCGGGGCCCATTTTTTATAATCGATTTCTGATGTGTATTTTAAACTATTAATTCCTCCGAATGTGTAATAAAAACAGGCACTTATTGTATTATGTGATATCGTTTGGAAAAAACAAAAAGAAAAAAAGTATTTTTCTTCTAATTAACACTAGGTTAGGTGAATTGAGGTATGATCCTTTCCAGAATGTTTCGTTTGGAAATACCACGGAAAAAAGATACTTTTCATTTCGAAATGATCAGAGGTATCAAAAATAGCAACAACTACAAGCTATGTTTTTTAAAGCCAAACAGAAAATAAATGAAAAAAAACCACCAGAAATCAATTGTAAAAAAATGGGTCTCGATAGTACTTAAGTGAATATTGTGATTTTCTTTTTTCAGGAAATTTAATATTAAATTGAAATTTTCAAGATGTAAATCAATAATTTAAACGTAGGTTTTTCGTTTGTATGACTTTAAGAAAAAGAAGAAGGAAAAAAGGTAGATACAAATATCAAGTAAAGTTGTCTGTAAATTTTTTTAGGGATTTCTTGCTTTTCTTTAAAAACTGAAGGGGAAAAAAGGTGAGAAAGTTCTTAGTTTGTAACTTCTTTCCGGGGTTTCTTGTTGTTTTCTAATTTTATTAAAACTGATTTTAATAAGTTATTTTGTTATTACAGCTTAAATGGTATTGAAGAAATGAAAACTTACCACAATAAGAAGATAACCTGAATTTATTACAAAAAAGAAGACAGACTAAACTTGAAGAGAATTATTCCATCCAAGTTAAAACCAGAGTAGAAGCAATAAAGAGTTGGACTGGGCCTTAACTGTATTCGGGCACCAGTTAGGGCTATTTGGAAACCACACAACTCACATTCTTTCTTGTACCTAATAGCTCTCCGCCCTCAACCTTAATGACGTTCAGTGCATTTTATCTTGTCAACGGACGAGGGAATTGGCGTCGCCAGTGACGGTTTCCCCCGCTGCTCCTTACTAGCAACGATGTCCCAGGGAACCATTGCCATCCATCGATCTCCCACTCACGGTCACCTTACAAATCATAAGTGCTCTGAGCGGTAAAACTGTTCTTGTAGACACAGAAGCCTGGCAGCGATAATTAGCAGCACCATCGCTTATACGTTCTGGATTACTCAGCAAAGAATCCATTAAAGGTGACCACAAAACAAAAAACATGTCTCAACAGTCCTTGATAGGAAAAATTCAAAAATAATTTTTTGGATTAACGAAAACATAATATTAAAACTAGCAATATACTAAACTGCATGGCTAGGATTTTTTTTCCTAATACGATGCTATTCTCTTTGTAATATCTTTTGATTTACAGAATAATCTTCTTCAGATGTAACAGTTTCTCTTTGATATCTTTTTCCGTCAGAGCCATTATGGAAAATGAATTTCCAACATAAAAAAAGTTCTAAAAAAATGTCTCACAAAAGTGGTATTACTGGAACTAAATTATCTATTGCTTTTTTTTTATCTATTCCATTTTGTCTCATCCATCATTTTTGATAATCGGGAATTGACTGTTTATATAATTCATTCTGATCAAGCACACTAAAAACGAAAAACTAATCTTGTAAAAATAAATTCAAAACTAATGTTCTTTGAAACCTAAATTTAAAATAAAAAAATTCAGAAAAAAGGTTAAAAAAAAAGAAAAACAATTTCAACCAAAAAAAAAAAAAATTATATTTATTCACTGTAGAAAAATACAATACATAAAAATGGACCCATTGGTTTCAACTTTAGCATATTAATCGTACGGAGACTATCAATTTATTACGAAATTGCTGACTTTCATATCTTTTTCTTTTTTAGAGATAAAATATAATAATTGTTTGGATATCCCACTCTTTGAGAGTTTTGGAACAATGAAAATACTTATGTATCTATTAACTTCACTTAACTAAACGGTTAAAATGGTTCTGTTTTATGATTATTATTTTTTGAAATCACTAGTTTACTTATGATTTTTTCCAATCTTTTAATAAGGTCTGCAGTTATTGTAGTATAACCATTTACCTACATGGTTAGTACATGATGGAGGTTTTGTATATTTCAGCAGTACCTCTTCTTTCTTTATTACTTTGATATTATTTTATTACACAAGCTGCAATTAGTCAAGCTTATATCATAATTTATTATTAAGATTAAAATTTATATGATATATAAGATTCCTTAATAAACTGTTTTATATATCGGTATATTAATTACTAACATATAAGGGCTTGTTTGCGATATTTATGAGGCAACAATAAAAACTTTGTATTTTTTTTTCTTTACATACTTAAATTTAAGTTCCTAAACTTAACCTTAACTAAAAATTTGAATTTACAATTTTGTTGAGATAAAAAAGATAGAATAGGGTAATTCTCATCTAAATTAACGGTTTCTCTTAATTAATTCTCCAAACTCTCTCACTCCTTAATTTCCAAAGATAAATGACTTATGAAGATAGCCTGTAGTTCAATACTATCTTGAGGTTGAACATATTTGTGACAGGAGTGAGAGAGTTTTAGATCTTCTGATCTATTTCAGCTAATGACACGTGGAAGGTCGAAACAGATCTGTCCTGGGATGCTTAAAAGATTTGAAACGCTTCCTGCTTTCAAGATGAGAATGAAACAAAATCCCTTACTGACTGCGAGGCACTGCAGGCATTGAATAATGGAGTGAAAGTGTTTGGAGAATTTGTTACGACAAAAACCTCTACTCCAGATGCCATCTTAGATTGAAAATGATTTATAAATTAACATATTAGAATAATCAAGTTTAACTTGCTGAAAACAATTCAATGAAAACCAAAAACAAGATAAAAGCTGCACATGTCTAAATTAAATTGTCTTTCTGAATCAATTTATCGGAAGGAATTGGGAACAGCTGTTTCGTCATTATTGGGACTCATCAGCCCAATCCAATTTACCTTCCCCGATAAAAAGACTCAGAAAGGCAGGGATATATCTGGTGGCCTCCGCCACACCTGGCAGTGACCCCCGAAAACAAAAAAGGCAAGAAAATTAAAATGTGTGTTATTTTACACGTCCAAAAAGCCTTAGCCTATAACCCATAGGCATAAAGGCATTTAATAAGAACTAAAGGTTCAAAAATAAGGTAAACAAACCAGAATAATCAAGTTTAAGGTGCTGAAAACAATTCAATGAAAATTGAATTGCCTTTCTAAATCAATTTATCGGAAGGAATTGGGAACAGCTGTTTCGTCCTTATTGGAACTCATTTTGGACGTGTAAAATAACACGCATTTTAATTTTCTTGCCTTTTTTGTTTTCGGGGGTCACTGCCAGGTGTGGCGGTGGCCACCAGATATATCCCTGCCTTTCTGAGTCTTTTTATCGGGGAAGGTGGATTGGGCTGATGAGTCCCAATAAGGACGAAACAGCTGTTCCCAATTCCTTCCGATAAATTGATTCAGAATGGCAATTTAATTTAGACATGTGCTGCTTTTATCTTGTTTTTGGTTTTCATTAAATTAACATATTGTTTTCGAAATGAATCTTAATGCAACATTCTCAACGTTTATGTATCCAAGAAGCTTAATTTCTCTTATTATTAAGAAAACCCCATATTTTCGAAATAGCAATAAAAAAAAAGAAAGAAAGATATTATATCTATACAAGATGAAAATAAAACACTAGCTATTAACTTTAAATCTTAAGTTAGTACTACTGTTTTATTTTTAATTTTTATTATTCTTAAGAAACAATTATTATTGTTTCAACCACAACTAATCCTTTTGATATTTACATAAAGTCCTTCAGAAAAAGAACTTAATGCATTGAGATGTTAACTTTTCTCGACCTAATCTTATATTTTAAAAGCGTTATTCTGTCTGTCAGAAGACTTTACGTTTTTCCAATTTTGTGACCAAACTATAAGACATAGATTGGTCATGTAAATGGATAAAATGTAGATCTTTTTAAGACAAACAAAATGCTACAAAAATCTTTTGAAAAAAGTTTTTGGTTTTGGGGTCAAATTTTGACTTTTTCTCAATTTAAACGAAAAGTGTAATATTTGGAAGAGAACATTATATTGAGAATAAAATGTTGGTATTTGAAAGTTCTATCGAACGGTATATCAGTCATTAACAAACGTTTCTGCGTTTGGAAGATACATGCAAAAATGAAGAGTTTTTGCGGCAACCCACCCCCGTGTGAGTGCCAACGCGCAATACAACTGAGTTAAGCGGAGAAGCCCACAACGAGCTGGGAAGTCGTGTATTCTCCGATCTCCAAAAAAATTTGCTAAATAAATAAAGGCTTTTTTTTGTTATTTTTAATGCTATACATGCAAGGGTTTCGGAGCGAAGCGACGGTACCCGTCTAGTCTTGAAATATTTCTCTATACGCAAAGGGAATCTCAGACAAAATGGAGGCAAATCAAAAACGATAGAACAAGTTACCTATCTATGGATTGCTACTCTAAGGGAATTAAGAATTATCACTTTTAAAACTAAAGAAAAATTTCTTGATCAGATAATTTAAATTATAAATAGGATTGCAACAATTTTTTTTTGATTCTGTAATCTGTATGTATTGTTTTAATTATACATTTTAAAAAAAAAAACCTATGTTTGTAGACTGAGTATTTCCCTTATAATAAAAAAAACAAACAACAAAACAAAATCCATTGTTATTCTCTATTCATTACGACATCCCTACTGTTTTATTTATTTATTTATTTATTTATTTATTTATCTTAACTTAAAATTTAAATTTAAAAATGACTGTTAGGCTCAACACAAGACTAAACAAAACAAACAAATGCCTTTTCGATTCATTTTTATGAGGGGGACTAGAGTACAGCTGTTTCACAATTCTACTTGATCATCAGCTCTTATTTATTTATTTATGTTCTTTTAGTTTTTAACTGATTTTCAACCATCATCATGATGTTTTATTTTTATTCGTTTTTAGCTTTTCCTCATTGTTTGAGACTCCGTCTTTCCCTTTCAGCTAATGGAATCTACCATGCGCTGATTGGCTGTCTTGTTAATTCTTTTATGTTTAAATTGCTTCTTTCAATTCCTTTGTTGGTCTTTAGTCTGAGTAAGAGAGTCGTTTAGTTCGGGCTTCTCGATACATGTCATTTTATTAAACTGTTTTTTATATGTATTGTGCGGTATTGGTCCCATTGCAATTGTTAATTCCCGCATGTTAATAATCTTCATTATAAAATACATATGTTAAATCCATAGTTAAGCCTATTTCACTGAAAGAACCAAAATAAGTTCCTGATATTTATTATTGGAATTCATTAATAGATGGAACAAAACTAGCAAACTAAGAAATAACTGAATAGCTTAGCTATATTCTATTTTTGTTTTTATTCTGGAAGTGAAATAGAATGCGAACCCTTTGCATTTAATAAAACTTGCTCGAATTTAATAAATGACCACAAACAAATTATCAAAATATTATGAACAATACAAAATGTAGTCAGCATTTTGAAAACATTTGCTATTATGTAGGGTAGACTGGGGCTGGAGGCCATTTTCAGTTACATCATTTTGTGACTGACAGACAGCACAACCGTATATATGTAAATTTCCTTCATAGCGGACTGAACACGACGGTATCTTTCTGATTGCTATATCATTATTATTTGCTTAAGAACAACGAAAATAAGGTAAGAGCACTGTTTTTGAGCTGTCTTATTAAGGAATGAGGTATTTCAGCCAAATACGATTAAAATACACTAAAACACTAAAATACAGTCTGTTCTGAATAGAGGGCTTTTATATCTAAAATGACAATTTAATAATAAGAAAAGCTGTTAGTAAACGTTCTACCTAGGTCAAATTTAAGATTAGCATTCACTTTATAATAACTGATCTTGATCTTTATATTAATGATCCACATTACTTTATTTTAATAAGCTTATAAATAAATATAAATATATTGTTTTATTTTTTGCTTTTGACTCCGTCAATGGACTGGTAAATCAAATGTTTAAATGTAACATGTAATTAGCATCATTAAAAAAAACCTGAGATTTTTCTCAATTATCATAAGATAAATGCGTACAAATGTATGCTCTGCTTTAACTGACTCAAGTCCAAGATTGTTGTGACATGAAAAAGAAAACAATGCCACACTTATCCTCAAAATAAGAAGTTTCTTCAGAGCTCAATTGGAATATGTCCTACTCTATTTTTGCCTATTTTTTCATTGCTACTATATTTCCGTTGTAGACAGCTAGTTTCTGATTATGCTTCTATGAAAGGGGTTTACGTTCTAGAATAATGGAATATGGTCAGATACTGAAATGTAGCTGATATTAAACTTTCTTAACTTCGATTTCAGCTTGAAATTCAGCAACTCTGCATTCTCAATGAAGATTTTCAGGTTTACTTGTATTGAATCTACAGTGTATTCTCTTTATTTGTTTCAAAAGTGTGTTGTGGATATTAAGTTGTCATAATAATATTTAGGTACTGGTTCTGTAGTAATATACCTAATATCAATTCTATGTTCTGTTAGACTTCTGTACAATCATATGAAAGAAAAAAAAAGAATAACAATAGTATGTGGAAGATCAACAATTATCATTAATTACACTCATCAAATTAGTTATCTAAACGTATATTTTAATTTTAAATAACCATAAAAGCTTGAATTAAGGCAAAAAAGGAATTTTAAATAGCAAATATTTTTCAAG
>JAFIDM010005346.1:6340821-6386395 GCA_023159025.1 Thereuonema tuberculata
AAATTAATGTTTTCGTTAAAAAACTTTATTTTTAAAAACTTTTTATAAAAATGTAGACACGCTTTAATAGAAGCGCCTTATTTTTCAAAAGCGAAAATATTGCTTTAGCGTTGTAACCTTCAAATATTTCCTTTTTTTGAATAAAAATGCACTTTAAATGATATTTCATCGTTTATTTAATAACAACAGATAAAAAAACAAACAAAGATTTATATTTTAATAAAAATAAACGATTTATAACAATAGATTTGAAACATAAAAATTAGTCAACTTCTCATATATTATTTCTCAAAGGTGTTTTTTTTATTTCCCTTAATACTTCATCGAAATCAATGATTGAGATATTTTCAAGATTACGTTCACCGCTAATGATGAAAAATAAACAGATTGTTTAAAATTAATGTTTTCGTTAAAAAAATTTATTTTAAAAATCTTTTTTGTAAAAATGTAGAAGGCAATCTATTGACAATCTGTTCACTTATTTATTTCCACATTACCATTCGGTGACTGATCAAGATACCATGCGAATTATTCGCACGGGTCAACTTTTTTTATAAAACTTGAGAAGACGCCATCTATTGACAATGTGTTTAACTAACATGCACACAAGCTGTTGGATTTGTTTATTATTTCTCAAAGGTGGTTTTTTGTTGCGAATTATTCGCACGGGTCAACTAGTATTATAATATTATTTTAACAAATAAGCCGATATTCAAATTACACGTGGGCTGTTTTAGAAGTCATGGCTTCTAAAAAAATTAGCTTAGGACATATTTTTCAATCTTGTTTTTTTCAAAAATATGGAATTTGTTTTACTTCCGTGAATATTTCACAGGTCGCAACTAGTATCTTATATTTCGTTATGAAAGAATAATAATAATGAAATATAAGAAACATCTGTTAAAGTTATTTCGTAGGAGTAGAACTCTAATGATCAGAGCATGATTCTTATTACTAAGAGGATTGAATCCCAAGCGTCACAGATGATTAGGAGATTACTCTTGATTATCTCTTTAAAGCTTTTTCTTAAACTATAATCCCAATGTCATCAATATGGAGACAATTCTAGATAAATGTAACTGTCATCTGTATAAGGATGACTTAAGAGGTGCTTGTAATGTATTGGATTGGCAAAAGGCAATCATCAATTACAATTAGACCCACCAATGAAAGTCAAGCGCTCTTCATTGGGCGCCGCAAAGCCTCTATTACCATTAATGGTAGTCTCACATTTGAAGAGATTAAAGAGAACTTCCATCATTTGAAACAAGTTCATTTAAAAATGTTTAATTTCACCAAATTAAAAGTAGTTATAATTATAAATGTTTTGAATCTCTTAATAAAGGGAGAAATAAAAGTTCATTATTTAAAAAATCTGCTTCTTAGTAAAAACTTTCAGTGCTGATTTAAATTTCAAACATCTAATCCTGAATTAATGCAATAATTAAATAATATTTCCTGCAGGATATTAGAGTAATGCAAAGCGATTTATTTAGTTATTTATCAATTAGATTTACTACAAACGTATTTGTTTGCAGGAATTTGCAAACTTAAGTTTCAAATCCTTGTTAAATGAAAGCAAATTAAAAAACCCAAACTAGCCAAATTCAATGGATGTGTATTTTTTTGATGTGCCCTTATAGTAGGGAGTTACCTACGAATTGTAACGAAACCTTTTGCACTTGTATCTATTAAACAATTGTAATTTTAATTAATTTACTGAAATACATTTTTGCAATGCAAGGATGTATTTACAATGAAATGTATACGTTGTATTTCAGTTCAGGATAGGCCCATATCCAAAATTATACCCAATTAGCTGTTAAAATAAGAATCTTAATTAAGTTCTGACGAGGCAGGCCTGGCTTAAGATGTAAGTTCACTACAAAAAGAATTACATTTTAAACCAACAAGAGTGTATAACATTTAATTTAATTTAAAAGAAAGTATAAAAGAGAAATGAAAATCTCTGTGCTTTAGAATTTAATATCGCGGATTTAATATCTTGCTCAAACTTTAAGCAAGAAAATGACATTAAAAGAAATTCTAATTCCAAAATAATTCCCCCTTAGATTAGGGATTTATATTAGAGAAGATTACTATATTTGATTATTATAAAAGTGGCTATAATTTATCGATTTTAAAACTTTAGTAATGAAAATAGTGATCAGATTAATAAGCCTACTTAGTAAAAAACACTTCGCAATGAAAATTCTATGTTTAATTTCGATGGCTTAAAAATAATCAAAAAAATATTTGCTTCTCAGAAACTCAAATCTTTCTCTGTATTTCCCAGTTGTTTAGCACTAGTACATCATTAATAAGTCCGCTTATGGCCTTTGAGTCTCAATAATTCTGGTGATGAAGGAATGCTGCGAGCAGGTTTGTTTATCCCCTTTACATTCATTTTCCATACATCCATTATTTTTTTCAAAATCATTCACTTACTTTCATCGACTGTCTCACTTCATCATCATATCTTTAGAACGGAAACATAAATAAATTAATGTTTTTACCTTCTACAAGCAAATAATTTAACAACAACATCGAATTATAATTAATTCTAGCTAAATTACAGCTAGTTTCAATAAAGGCACAGACATGCAGCCTCTATAAACATTCTACATCACAATCAAACATTTCTTCGATATGTAAATAGACTATCCAAAACATGTCATGTTATTATCTAATTCTCTGTGGTTCGTTAATTTTTCATCAGTTTATATTTACATTCTATCATGAGCTTCATCAACTTAGCAATCAATAATTGTGAAAATAAGATTAACCTGTCTGCGCATCTGGTCCTGGAGCTGATCCTTTTCGTAAGGACCCTATGGCCTTTTTAATTTCATCCTCCGTGATACGAACAGGCAGCCTGTTAGTATCTGAATGCACCTTTTCCTTTGTTATATTCTTATTCGTAGCGGACGTATATACATCTGGAAAATAATGTTTAACACAATTAAAATACAAATACTAAAGAAGGAATAATTTTTGCATATTAATTTAAATTATCTGCAATTCTACGGTTTGTATTTTTATTTTGCTACATGTGGTATCTTAACGTTCTTCTTCGAAATATATCTCTAAAGTAATTACTACTTATGTATGATATTTCTAATACTACAACACCGACAGACAAACATATTACAGAATAATTCTCCTATTGATTTAACAGCATCTTTGAAGTACAATAATTCTTAATAAGTGTCAATTTATCCATCTAAAAAAAATAAATAAATAAAAACTATACAAACTTGCAATGTAGTAGTAAACTTTCTATCCTCACTTGCATGATTAGTAAAATAAAAGATAAAAGTTAAGCATTGTGCAATGGACAATCAGAAGAGATAAACCAAGATCCAGTATCCTAACTTTTTGTATTTTACCTGTTTTGTATTCTTTCAGTGTAATCCATACTTCTGCTAAAATCTTCAGGATACTGTAATAAGTTCTTGTTTGTGTTTTATTCTTCCTTGGCTTTTTATTTTGCTACTTTTGTGACATTTGCTTTGTATTTCTTCTTTGGTTTATACATGTAAAAGCAGAAATAGAAATCAAATGCTACAAAAATATCTTTGATTTATCTACTGTTTATATATTGCTGTTTAATCCATATGGATTTTTGTTAGCTTTCATATTATTCACTTCGTTTCTTAGACTTTTACTTGAAATATTCCCCTTGTTATGTTACTTTCTGGTTTTTCTTTCTGTATGATTGTATTGATGCTTTAATTTTTACAAATATTTTATTACAATTTCTCTGTTTCATATTTTATATTGATTGGTTTTAAATTTATTGTGATTATCTTGGTTTACCTCTTTTTTTCTATTGAAGTGCATAACTTATTATTCTTTAATTTCATTTGCCATGCATATGAATAATATATTAAAAGCAATCTTATAATTTACTTCACTTTTATAATCTTGAAGGTAAAAAGATTTTTATAAAAAATATTTCTTATGAGAATTAAAAAAATATCTTTATTCTAATTTGCTGTATATATGAATAAAATACTTATTATAATCTTCTAATTTACGTGAATATGTAAAATTTGCATATTTCAGTTAAAATAATACTACGATTCAACTTTAAATACTCATGAAGTTTAAATATACAACATTTCCATTACTTATCACCTTTCTACTCTTCTCGTCTCCCATTACCAAACGATATTTCGCAGGACTTCATTGTCCTGCCTCTTCAGACTTTATCTTATTACCGTTAACTGAACGGTGTTTTTAAATATACAACAAAACTTTCTACATAACAATATTTTCCACTTGTAATCTACATAGCAATACCTACTCTTTGATTTTTATAATAACCTTATTACATAACAATCCTTCTCTTCAATTTTACATTCATATCAAACATTCACCAACTAAAACCATATTTGACTTTGCTTTCATAGATTCAATATTGCATCTACTGCAACTACATTCGAATTCAGTCAATATTTATTGTCTCTATACAACCAATGTTTCACCTTGCTTATATATTCTTCTGCATCATTTAAATTTATTTTCCCTCTTCATCATAATTTGTGAAAACATCTACAGAAGATATAGTTAGGTAGAAAGTTTTGTTGTATTTTTAAAAACACTGTTCATTAACGGTAGTAAGATAGAGTCTAAAGAAGCAGGACAAGACGTTCTGCGAAATATCGTTTGGGAAAGTGAGATCGAGAAGTAGAAAGTTGATGAATAGTAAAGTTGTTCTACGATTCAAGACAAAAAAAGAATTCTTTGCTTTTTTTTTTCGAAAAATACCTTTAGTACAGTCAGGTATTTAATGGAGCACCATTATTAGAAGAATATTGAAAAAAAATCTAGTAAAATCAAAAATAACAATAAATTCACATTGAAAGGCTCAGTTGAGGATCTTTTTACTGATTTAAAAAAAAAAATCAAATTTTTGGCAGACATTTCGACTTTTTGCTTAAAGATTTCAATTCTTCTACACGAAAAGTTTGGAAGCCAAATTCAGAATGGAAACATTTGTTAAACATTATCCGATTTTCGATATATTTCCGGTAAAAAAGAAAAGAAGAAAGAAGAAAAGAAATATGAAAGCCAGACTTTTATATTTAACTCAGACGAAAACGACTTTTACCAAATGCTTTAACTCCAAAAGAATAAAAACTTGAAAATGTCGTTTCTCGATTGCCAAGTTCTTTTATGAGATCTCTTGAAATATCTCCATTGCAGCACTTTTTTAAGCACTATTTAAAGAGAATAAATACATTTTCTTTTTCTTTGTAGATAAGCTAAGGAAAGGTAAACTCTACAAATTTAAATTTCCAATAGAACAATTCTACAAGGTCTATTTTATAGAATATACAATAATCAATATTTGAATTTAAAATTTCGTTAAACATTTTTCTGCAATTATAAATGGGTTTATTTTCATTTCGATGTTCGAAATCTATTTTGTAATTAATTAAAGTATACTTATTTTTGAAAACTTTTCTTTAAAATCAACCATTCGTTTCCATTTTTTTATACCCGTGCAAGATAGTTATGAAGCATAATTGTGCATTTGATCTATTGTTTGTAATATTCCTTAATTTGCATATCTAGAAAGATTTTCAAAATGTCCGTCCGTTCATTCGTGTTTATGTAATTAACTAAAACACAAATTATTTACAAAAAACGTTTAGTGATAGCTTAGGCTTTTGAAAGAAAGATTTCTCTTGATTTTACTATGGATAAGAACTTTACTTAGAGATGAATACTCTACAAAAGGAACTGCCATTCAAAAGGAACAATAACTTAAAAATATTTCTCGTACAAAACAGAAACCTTAATGAATGAACGAACTGATAACTATCTTCTGTCACTTTGATAGAAATTGTGTCATTAGATAAAGATCTTAGCTATTAAGGATCTTAAAGCGACTTTATTGTCTTGAAATACTGTATATGAAAGAAGCTCGTGAAGTTTATAACTTTTCTGACAAGTTAGTAATCTATCTGAACAATAGATTTTGGATTTACCGTACGAATATTCGGAAGGGACATCGCTGCTTCAAGAAAATTCATCCAACTTTCTTAACATTGAAATAATTTACAAGTTATTAAAAATGATGAATAAATTACAAAGGAGAATGGGCTGATCTTCCCCACCCCTGTATAGCGATACGATTCATACGTAAGGAAAGATCTCCATCGATAGAACATTTTTTATCATTACGACTTGTCTCAATTATTAGGCCGTTCGGATGTGACGTTTGAGTCATTGATTGTAAGGAGTATGGGTGGCAGAGAAGCCAACCACCTACAGGCGTGGGGTGCTTGGCTGTCGGTGGTTGGCTTCCCTGCGCCCACACTCATTACATTCAATGACTCAAACGTCATATCTAGACGTACATAACTCCGAACGGACTAATAATTGCGACGAGTCGTAATAATAACATATGTTCTAAGTAATGAGACCTTTCTGTAGGTATATATCTTATCACTATACACGGTGGGGCAAATTCCCATAGAGTTTGCCCATTCTCCTTTACGAACATTAACTAAGTTATGCCAATAATAAGTAATAAGAAACAGTTTTCTGATGCAGTCATTAATTCAAAAGGAATCCTTAGTTGATTACCTATTTCCTTTAAATAAAAATATTTTATTATTTTTCTTAAATTGTTGTAGAAAGTAAAATTTATTTAAAAGGAAGATTTACTTTGGAAAAATGGAATCAAAACTGATAAAAGAAATTATTTTTTTAACAATGTAATTTCTGTTTTTACAAAAGACTTTTAAATACCAGGTGTTATAATGATATTGTAAGATAGTACTAGAACTCATTAGCTAGGGTTACACAATATCTAGTAAGTTCAAGGTTTGGCTAAGAAATCGTGGCCAGGAAAATTAAAAACAATATAGTCTGTTTTCAATAAGTATAGCGCTAAAACCATACAAGAATAGAGAAGACCCAGAAGGAATGAATTTGAAAGCAGATTATCCGAAACCCGGTTATCCGAATTTATTAACGGAATTATAAATTAGAACCTAAAACTTGGAGACTGTCACGGCGGTAATATGTGTTCTAATGGCTGAAATAACTTGTCGTCCTTTAAGACTTGTTTTAAAACTTTCTACATTATTCTAGTATTGTTTAGACTTAAACAATAATAGTCAATCACGTCTTTAAGAGTAAAATAAAGTGGCTTATTTATTTATTTATTTATTTATTCATTTATTACTCCTGAATAAGAATGAATTTTTCTTAATCCAATTATCCGAAAATTCGAGTATCCGAACTATCTTTGTCTTCAACTACTTCGGATAATCGTCGTTCTATTATACTTATAGTAAATTTAATGTCAAAAATGTTATTGAACTTCCAAGCTAAAAAATAAATCATCCAAATTTCGCAATCATCATCTAACAAATTAAATTAGCATTACTTATTTAACATATTTGCTAAAAAAAAATTACAAGAATAAAACTTTCTCAGTTATTTTTGTAATTGAAAACTTTCTTATATGACATTTCACCAAAATGTTTAAATTTCCCTAAGGAATGTTCAGAACATTCCTTACAGAGAAGGAAACAGAGAAAAAGACAACAGTAAAGGAAAAATGAAAGGTCACGTTATATTTAAAAACATCTAAATCGATAAAACTCGAGAAGTAAAGGCACAATGATTTAGAAAGGGATATTTCTTGAAATCCTTTTGATCTTTGCAAAGAAAATCTCTGATTGTGTCTTGAGAAAATAAAAGAAGAATGAAGAGAATCGATTGTTGGTGTCAGGACGCCGTCGCCTACACATTAACCAATGGGGGAATCCGTCTACGGATTTGCCTCAAAACACAATTCATTCTCATCGATTGTCTTCAAGGTAAAGCAAACCGCTCTCTTAGAAAACATCTCAAATGTTTTCCGTAGCTGTTTAATTGCAGGGCGAAGATAAAAATTACAAAGGAAGGTGAAAAGCACAAAAGAAACCACCAATGCTGAAAGTGACTTTGAAAAACAAAGAACACACGTGACTAACTTCAAGCCTTTCTAGTTTTTGTATGATTATGTTCTTGGCAACACAATAATTCAACTTTAACATTTCAATTTCTGTTTTCGAATACTTTCGCTTTTTCACCACAGTCGTTCTTCACAAGTAATTATAATTGAAAATTCATTATTTAATATAAACAAGAAGGTTCTTGAAAGACCTGCTTATTTTCTTTCAAAATTTAGAAAGAATAAAGACTGCCTATTCTCACAGACGTTCTACTTTTCTTAGCTAAAAAGTTAAATATTACCAAGATCCATTGTTTTGCAAGTCATTTACTCAAAATTCTTAAAATTATATTTAATAAAAAAAGTTGTACATTCCATAAAATTTTGTTGCTATCTGAGCTGATTTATTTCTATTTAATCATCTGAAGAAGAAAGTGACATACTTTCGTAATATGTAATGAATATTTGTACGTTATTAGTCAAGCCTATGTTTTTCCTTCTATTATTTTGTATCATCTGAAGAAGAAGGTGACATACCTTCGTAACATGTAATAAAGTTCTATATTTATTTATTTCTTGTATTTGTGTGTTTGGTCCTGTATTTTAATACTTCTACACACAGTATGGATAAAGTTTATTTTCTATTGCTGTTTGATTTGTTTCTATTGGGTGATGAAAAATTTTGTTTGATTTTTTTCCTATTGAATAAAGTAAATAAAGAAAAGGAAATTCAGCACTAGCATTAAAAGGAAATTGCCTTTCTAATTAGATTACGGGAAGGAATTGGGAAAGGCCGTTTCGTCCTTCTACGGACTCATCAGCCCAATCCCCCCCTCCTTCCCTTAACAGAATCAGAAAGGCAAGATCTGATTCTGTTACGGGAAGGCGGGGATTGGGCTGATGAGTCCGTAGAAGGACGAAACGGCCGTTCCCAATTCCTTCCCGTAGTCGAATCAGAAAAGCAATTTCCTTTTTATGCAAGTGCTGAATTTCCTTTTCTTTATTTACTCTATTCACTGATTCTTACAGCACGTTAAACTCCTTTTCTTTTTTCCTATTGTTTCTAGAAAAAAATCCATGAAATTGTATTAAACTTGTATTTAGTTAAATACAACAGTAGCTCATTCTAATTGTTCATTACATACCAAACATCAACATTTATTGTTTTGAAAATGAACAAAACAAACCTCCTACAGGACAATTTAACTAGAAAGTGGATTATACTTTGTAATTACATTTTAAAAAATAATTAAAACTTTTCTACAAATTTTTAGTTTAGTTCTTTTGGAAACTTTGAAAAATATTTCCTTTCAAAGACGTTCAAAATGCAATTTCCTTTTTATTATCAAAAATAAAAAGCAAATTATATTTTGAGAAATCTTCGATGGAAATAATTTTTAAGTTTTTGAATGAACTAAAATAAAAATTCAACAAATTTAAAGTCCTCCTAGCGAAAGAATGACTCTGACCTTGAACTTCAACAATGATCTCTTAATCATTCCAGGACTGAAGTTTGTATAGAGAAACTATTCACAATTGCCAATCAGAAGCCAAGCACTTTCCCGCCATAAACACTGACATATACAATCGATTCTACTATTGCGACATCGGGTGGCCACGGTCGTTCTTTGGTTTGCCCGATAGTAGTTATTAATTATTTTTTAAACTTATAATTTCGAAATACATTTTCATTTCCTTTTCTTCGTTTCTTTACTGCGCTACTTTACAATAAATAATGAATTTTTCTAAACGAAATGTGTTGAGTTGGAAACTTATTTAGTCTCTTAAGACAGAAATGTTTCGAGGTGTTACCACTCCTCAGCTGGATTAAAACTTTTGAAACTCTGCTGCTATTGTCTTAAACTAAATCTATGGAATAAAACTGCCAGGATTAAAATTGTAAAATTATGTCATCACATTGATTAGATTTATTAATGAAATTTGAAAACTATTTACCAATCTTTTCAAACAGAGAAACGCAAATGCAAACAGAAGTATACTCGAGAACTTGACCTGTAAAAAAAATGAAATTTGTAAATTGTTTTATAGAAGTTAAATAGGAATCATCTCATTTTAAGGGAGCTACAAATACAGTCAATAACCAACAGCGTAATGAATAGTGTCACTCTTCCTATAGACATGCTTTAGGCGAGCGTGGATTTAGGAGCCTCCTTATACATTAAATTTACATAAACGAGAGAGTTCCCATTTAATTAATTAAGTAGATTGGTATTGCCAGAATACTATTCAACCAAAAAAAAATGAACAGTCCATGCGTAAAGTCCCGAATTTAAGCCTAGGCTGCCTAAAACTGCTTCTCAAACAGCCAGCCTCCATTTTCTAAAGGTTTTACAATTAAGAAGAGTAAGGGAACTTTAGATGTAAGTCTGTCCATAATGAAAATGACTTGGGAAAACACCAGACCACTTCCTGGGATCTTGATACTTCTAATCTACAATTAAGAGCCTAAAATCATGGAAAATAAATGGAAACAGTTCAATAAATTTGAGTCGATAGAAACATACTAATCAAAGATATTTGCCTGTTCATTCTTCGTTTTCTGTATTTCCTTTTCCTTCTTATCAATAGTTTAAACAATCTTTCAATTCAAGTCTTAACTATATAATTCTCTTTTTTCTTTACGGACGAAGCTCATTAAAATAAAAGCTTGTGTCCACATTTATATCTTTCTGCAATTTATTAGATCGTTAATCTCATCTTCTCTCTAATTATTCAGTCCAGATTCTTTGGTAAAAATCTATGATTTTCTGCCATGAAATTTATTGATGAAGAAGAGTGGTAAGAAGATTACCATTAGTAAGATGTCAGACCCCAAGTGTCAACGGAAATTCAGAGAAATCAATCACTGACATCGATTGAGTCATTCCTTAAGGATTTCTCGTGGAAACAAAGTTAGGCAGTGGGAAGCAAGTCACAATAGGACTAAAGTTAAGTCCTTTTCTTTCCCGGTTCATTTGCAATTTTTCGAAAGTTTTTATTTTTTTTATTTTTTAAGTCACAGATAATGTACTTAATCTTCGAGAATCACAATTGGATGTTGACATTTTATTCATATACAAGGTTTTTATTGTAATAAAAAACATCAACGTGTGGAACATAATTAAAGAATAAAATTAAAGGCTACCACACAAAGACTATTGTTTTAAAAAAATATATATTTACTATATCTAAAAATTACACGAATGTTTTCGATCCGGCCATTTTTTTTTAATTTCACAAATTTTGTTGTGTTGTGACACTTGAGAAAGAGTCGCTGGACGGCCTGAAAACGTTTGTGTAATTTTTAGATTGTTAATAGGCCTATGCTTTTTTTTTTTAAATATTAGTCTTTGTGTGGTGGCCTTTCATTTTATTCAAATATAAGGTTTTCTATGTGAATAAATTATTTTCACAAACGTACTAAACGTGCAGCAAAAGATTGGCTCTTCAAGATTATGTATTTTTAACAAATTTCTATTCTGTAAATCAGTTTCTGTTCAACTTTAGTAACACAGATTCCTTCAGTTTGATAATCATCAATATAAAACTCTGAAATAAAAGCTTTTTTCAAAATCAGTCTATATAGTTAATGTAAATAAAATATAGGAAGTTTTCTAATAGATATTTAAACATATTTTATATATATTTAAACATATTTTATAGATATTTAAACATATTTTATAGATATTTAAACATATTTTATAGATATTTAAACATAAATAAACGATTTCTTCAAATACATTAATGTCAAAATAACTTTAATCAATGCAATAAACTTCTATAAACTCCATAATTCTCCAGACATCAATATTTCATTATGGAGTTTATAGAAGTTCATTGTATTGATTAAAGTTATTTTGACATTAATGTGTTTGAAGAAATTAAGCCTATTGGTTATGGAGAGTTATTAATATACAGTCAAGAATCTATCAAAGTTGAAAGAATCTTCAAGATTAAGGTAGGAAAAGAGGAATATAAAAAGGATTTATGAAAAGAGCGATTTATCTTCGTGCTTACAAAGATAGCGGAAGCAAGGGGGATTGAAGAACTTAAAATCACAGAAAAATGGCGAATGTTTGTGTAAAAAAAGACAGTTTTAAAATACTTAAATTTTGAAGATTTGATAAAGACATTTATAAATTTAATATTGAAGATCAAAAGTCTATTAATAATGAACATTTGTCATTTAATAATGAAGCTCAAAAGTTATTTATCAATGAAGAAGATTATTCATTGGACTTATAATTTGGACAATAAAATTGGATTATATTTAAACTAAAGGAATGAACGGATTCGATGTTCACGTTTTATATTGTTAGAAGTTTCTTGCTTTGTATTATTAATGTAATGTAGTTTTAGTTTTAGGAACAGGGAGAGGTATTCTTCCTTCCTAAGAGTAATTTAAGAAAATATCTTGTAAAAATCTCTGAAATGGGACGAAATATTGATGTCTGGAGAATTATGGAGTTTATAGAAGTTTATTGTATTGATTAAAGTTATAAATAAACGATATTAACCAAATTTTCATAATTACATTTACGAATATGCTTTTGGCTCTGGTGGAAAGGCTTTCGTTAAAACGGACAAAAAGAAATAAGTTAGTTGGCTAACAGTATTGAAAACTCACAGACAAACGAACTACTTTGACCACTAGAGGCTTTGACCACGTTTTGGGAAACCACTTTATTCTGTGTTTTCTGCATCATAACTGCTATAACTCGAAGCTCAGGTTTCAAGGTAAGTCTTTTTTTCTTTTATTAGCTGAAATCATAATAACATAAATAGCTTTTGTAGAAATGAATCAGAGGCAAAGATACTAAAGAATAACGTAGTCTAAACTATTTTCATGGAACCCATTGAAACTGTAAAATTAACTGTTATTTTTCTTTACTCTTTACTCTTCCGCGTTATTTTAAGTTCTGATACATCACATCCGCCTCTGATACATCTGATAAATTGCTATTGCAGAATTATTGTGGATTACAAAATGATTTCAAACATTTCAATGTTACAAGAAAACTTTATGCCTTGGAAACAAAAAGAAAAACAAAACAAAAATGAAACATATTCCAACATCCTTAGCATTCCTCTAGTTTGGACTTTAGTGATTTACAGTTTCCCATCTTAGAATTAGGGAAGAAAAGTAATTTCCACTAATGAATCTCACTTTTATTGCTATTGCACCAATGACCTCAAACTTATTTTATTCTAAAGGTCGCAAGTGGATATTCACCAACAGATGGACGAACAAAAGTAGCGAAATTTATCTTTATGTCATCTAATAAACATGTAGTGATTATTATTTTTACAAAATAACTGATCTTTTAGACAATAAAAATTCTTAAGAAGTGCATTTTTTTATGAGTTCCAATAAGTTTATTTACTTTAATACATAATTTTCTTTAATTCTATGAAGTTTAAAGTACGTTAATCATTCATTTTATTCATAAGATTTCTAAGAGATTTTTCTTTGGTTTGATTGATAGAAGGTATTTTGTTAATAAATATAAAAATAACAAATTAATCAATAATTATGGAACATATCGTAAATAATCATATTAATTTAATGGATAAAAAATCAATAAGATTAATGTGTGCATTAAAGAAAAATACTAGAACAACATGGGTGAACCATGAGAAACTAAGAATACTCAATGTAGAGCAAAATATAGGCCTACTTAGTGCAATAGAAACAACAGTGGGATTTATTGATTGAGAAATGAAAGTTTAAAAAGATGCACAATTGGTGATGAAGTCTGTGAACACTTGACGTTCCAGTTGCTATAGAGAATGAAGTTAGTGTTGACTTTTTATTTTTTAGAAAAATCATTGAAAGATATCAAACAATAACATTTTCATGAAAATTATCGTACTTCCTTTTAAGACCGATACTATAAATGAACTTATTATTATTACTTTATCTAATTAAATCTATCATCAATAAATCAATTAAAATTTTCTGTATAAAGATTATATCATCAACAAATGCGAAGAGGAGATAAGAAGAACAAATGCGTCAAAGAATTTGCTAATTAATCATTTTTAGATGTGAAATAAAAAAAAGATTATAATATCCAATAAAAAAAAGTGTAAATATTATTTCGTGATACTTATTTACTCATCGAGCTAATAGTTGACATTTGATGTAAAATTATTATGGATAATTGGATAATTTACCAAATTGTTTAGTAAAGTTTAATATTTAAGAAAATAGTAATTTCTACTCATTCCTAAATCCTCAAATGATTAATTTATTCATCAAACTAATAGTTTAACTAAATTAAATAGTTTAATAGAGTCGTTCCACAAACCTACAAAATCTGTCTTTGAAATCCTTATATTCAATGTTGATATCCTAACATCCTCTTAAGATAAAAGCGCTATTTTTAAAAGATACAGTGCTGTTATCGATTTTTCCCATTGAAAAAGAAAATGTCCTTTTCTTACATCTGTGTTATTTATCTCAATGTTATTTTCAATTTAAGTTAATATACACCAGCGCACGAGTGATTTTTCAATAGATGTAAAAACATCCCATAAATCGATCTACGTTTAATTAAATAGGAATTCTTTTGATATTTTCAGATAAACTCTTTTTTTCTGTTCCGTTTTTCAATAAAGGAGAGTTTCAATTTTTGTCCCTTAATGCTACAAACTAATAAATTCTACTGAAGGAATTTAGTCTTTAATCTTTTTCTGAAGCTTAATGTGTTGATATTTTTTTAACAATAAAAAAGCAATTTAGAAAAAAATTTAATTTCAACTATTACAATATTCCAAAGTACGTGGATTAAGTGGTGGAATGATCTCGAAATTTAGGGGACTTTGTAGAAGTCCTTTATGTTTCAAAATTCCACTTACATCAGCGTGCTGAATTTTTGGGTTTTTTTGTTTTGTTTTATTTTTGCATTTTTTTTTTAAGATTTACTTTAATATTCATTTTAAATTTTGCATCAATTTCCTCTATTCTCTAAGATTAGATTCGAAAATTGTTTTTACGTAATAATTTGATTTAGATTTGAAAGTAGCTGTTCTACGCCAACATTTAAATCAAGAATTCATAACATTTTCAATTGAATGACCTACCATTTTCTTGACGCTCGAAGCCTGTTCTCTGAAGAATTAAGAAAAAAAGGATGTAATGTTTCAACAAGACTTGATTATTAATGCCTCAAAAGCCTCGGGAAATTCTTAGTTATGATCGTTTTAACTAATTTCATTGTTGTAAGTTTGTTTTTTTTAAGTCATTTTTTTAGAGACTGAGAACCACTTTTTTGCTAAATCTGTGACAAGTTAAATTCAGATGATTGTTCATTTGGGCAATCTAAGCTGATGAAAGATAACAATCGTGAAAATAGTTTTAATAAGGTATCACATTCGAGATGGAAAACAAAAAAAAAATGGCTTCATTTACTTATATAAATAAACTTAGTAAGAGACATAGAAAAGTAATTATCCTGTTGGTATTCGGTCTTGCATAGCTGTAGAAATCAAGCAATGGCGGTTGGGCTTCACTGAAAATAAATTTAGTCCAGGATTCAGTTAAGTATTTGATTACCTATCCACTCTGCAATTCTTTATGCTACGCCGAAATTGAACTTTGGCTTTTATTTTGGGAATTCGAATTAAGTTTGTTGACTTGACCTGCCATAGCAAAGCACATCTTGTCATGGCTTTCGTATCTGTGGTCTGATCCTTCTCTGCTTAACACCGCAATGTTGCGTGTTAGTTGTTCGCGAATTTTCCCATATTATCTTGTAATCGCCTCCCAATCGCCGATCAATATGCGTTTCTACAGGCGCTCTAATTACTTGAAGACAGACAGAGTTTGGAGACGCTCCCTCAGAGAGTGCTCTGAAGGAATATGCTAATTTGGAAGCCGCGAAAATGTTCCTCGTTGGAATTCTTCGATATTCCTGAGTTCCCACATTACAGCAGCGTTGTCCCCTTGAAAATTATTGAACCACTCGGATCTCAAGGTCGAGGTGCATTGGGTTGGGTGCACTACATGATAGGGGTGGTGATAGTTGTGCCAAAACGGAAGTGTATTTTTAAGCTTCATGGTTTCCATCGATTTCTGCGCGAGGAATAAAAAAGAAAGAAAAAAGTAGTTTTCGATTACAATTTCATAGTTTGCGAATTACATTTGCTATTTAATTAAAGCGTAAAGGTCTTTTTAAATGATTTAAGTTATGGATTCCGTTAACATTGTTCCATCCAGAGTCTGTAAATACAAGAAACACTAAACAGACTGTTTTTAAATATAGTCAGTCAAAAAGTTAAGTCTATTTTTACTGAATTCTGTCTTATAATGGTTTTGAATATTCTGTTTTGATCTGAACTGAACTTTCGTTGTAAGCTTTACTAGAATTCCAAGCAAGACGATGTACGATATGTTGTGGAAGAAGATATATTTACGATGAAGTTCCAGTAAAGTCACATAAACGAAGACCTTTTCTTTGAACTCAATTATAAAATCTTATTTATATCTTATTTACATGCAACAATGGAAACATGATAATCTAAGCATTTTTTTTCTGGCTTTAGGTATTTACGAATTTTTATTCTTTGTTTCATCTCAATTTGCAAACTCCTTCTTATAAAGACAAGAAGCTTGGTTTTCTTAAAGAGAAGTTTGGTTGCGATAGCATTTCGTGTCAGACATATTTTCGAAGGATTAAGATTTCTAAAATGAGGCCTTAGGATGTGGTAACCTACCCATTCACTTTTATTTAAGTCCCGTATAAATCCATAGAATACACAAATACTCTGTAATTTTGTACACTCCCTAATAATTTCTGAGCTGCTAGATGGATCTTTCCTGAAACTTGGTTTGCGTATTTAAGAACTAGAGATAATCTAACTAGAGATAATCTTTTAATCAAGTGGATTTAATCAAATCCATTTTTTAATCAAATCTTTAACAAGTGGATCTTGTGCTTAAAATTAGTGCCAGAAAGTTAACAAATATTCTCGTAGAAAGCAACAGAAACGAAGCAATGATGTCTAACCAATGGGTGTTCGTCCTTTTAATCAATCCCCTAATTCCTCTTGCTTTGATATCAATAAAATTAATCGGATTTAACAGTTTTAAGTTAATAATGAGGACTGAACTAATTCTATAGAAAATAGAGAATTTCTATTGTTTACATTCAGCCAACATAACAATTTCAAAAACGGCTTTTCGCTTATATCTTTTCACAACTTTCCAAAAAAGAAACTGTTAAGGAAAATAACCTTTCAAGGAAAATAGGCGTTAAGTTCTTTCAGAAACTTCTTGTCCTATTTTTCGCGATCAAATTGTAATCTGTTCTGCACTGCATTGGTTCTTAACCATTGGGGCCCCATAAGGATTCGAGAATAAACGTATTATAATAATAATAAAAGTAATATCAATCTCGTTCACACACGACTGTTTTTACAGTACATATTTCTAGTGAAATTTCAATTTCTAAATATTTTGTTTCTTGTTAGGTTGGGCGACCGTCGGACTGGCCAAATATTTTTTGACTCCATTTCTCCTCCAATGGCGGCTACAGGCTTTGCCCAACACAGATTAATTACATTTTCTTTTCGTTATTTTTATGAACGTTTTGTTTATTCTAGTTCACAAATAAGCAATTCTAATTTATTAAAATCAAAATAAACGTTTACTTTTACTGAATAGTAGTAAAAAAAAAAAATGAATTAATTACAAAGAAGAACGGAACTAGATACCGTATAACACGCATCCTATTTTAAGAAGGAAGTTTGAGTAAAAAAACTTAACATTTAAAATAAAATTAGTATACGCGTATAACAAGCAAATAGAATTTCAGCCCTAAATTTTAGGTAAAAAACTGCATGTTATACGCCAATAAATACGGTATTTAATTTCCCAGTAAAATAGTAATGACAATTTATCTGTATTCGGTTAAACAAGAAATATGGTCAAACGATAGAAAGGACTTTGATATATTGTGCAAGAAGATGTATTTACGATTAAGTTCCATCACTTGATTCTACTTATAAAACCTTATATTTGTGTAGATATTACGTGGATATATAGTAGCAAATCAAAAGCTTTTGTATTTAAAATATTTATTTTTATATTCAATATATTTAATAAGTACTCTGTTGCCTATTAATTCAAAAGATGAAATAAGAAAGGAAAGAGAAAATCTTATATCTGTTCTCTTAATTGATTCGATATTATTTTCTCATGTTTAAAGTAACATAATTGTAATATGTAAGTCGCAATAGTTTTGCCTTGCTTTTTTCTTTCTTGCATTTTTGTTTGTTCGAAATTAAAGGCAAAAATCTCCCTTAGATGGATCCCAGGGTTCACCCAGCTGTTTGTTAAATGAAAATTCGATTACGTGACAGTGAAAGTGAACGATTGGCTCATCCACACTAACTTTGAGATCTTTTCTGCCTATCATCTAACGACGGGTCATATTTTAATGTTATCCTTTAATTTGTCTGAAAATTTATTAATCTCTATTTAAACATTGTACGTATAAATGGAATCTTTCATTTTCAAGAGATTTGGATGACATTTTCATCGTTATTTTTTCTTTTGATTGAAAATTTTCATTAGCTATGAAATAAAGCTGATTTCAATATTATAAAATTCCCATTTCGATCATCCTCCAGAGATTCAAATTAACCAATTACAAGGCTTACAGGAATAAAAAACTAAGTTTGACATCACATACATTATTCAGAAGTATTTCGAAAGCATTTATTAATCAGTTTAAGTATTTTTTACAATAATTAGTGTGGAATTTATATTAAGATTGAAAACTGATTCCAATTGAAAATTATTAAAATAAAAAAAAAAAAAAAAAAAACAGAAAAATTTAAAAAATTTATATAGATTATATTTTTTTGAATTCATATTGGCAAAAATGACTGGTAGTAAAAATAGGAAATTTAGTTATAATCTTTATATTTAGAAACAGACTTACCTTATAAAGTGAATTCAATTGCTTAAAATATTTTTTTTCTAATCTATTCTCCGGTCATTTACTAACATCTTTATGAGATACTTGTGTTTTTCGAGGCACTTCTAAAGGAAACTGCACGAGAGTTTCAGCTCTTATAAATATCATTGGAAAGCAATAAACAAACCTATTTCTGTAAATTTATTTAATGCAATAGATTCCAAGGTTTTATTAATTTTTCAAATTTCATTTTCAAAGGTAAGAATCAAACAGAAAATCTTTACAGAGACTGTAAATTTTCAGCTCTGGGAAACATATTTTCATTAGCATTGCAATAATTTTTATTTGCTTTTTATAAAAATATTGTACGTTATGTAACTTGGTGCTTTTTTTTTAGCACTTTTTATCCTGAGCCTGTGCATTTATTGCACTTGGACAGTAAAAAAAACAACAGATTCAACTGTTTAATAATTTACTTATTTTTTGATCAAAATTGAGTTGTTTCTCAAGACGTTTTCTGACAATAATTCTAGATCCTTCTTCTTTTTTTTCATTCCAATGAGATTGCACCAACTAGGAAAGAGCTGTAAACAAGTGGAGATTATCTTTCATGAAATTAGACTTTTTATTTAACTAGAAGTTTTTCCAGAATTTCTTTTTTCTTTCACGAGAAAACCTGATTCCACGATCTGTTGATGAAAGAAATAGAACGAAAAAAACCCATAAAACGAATGAATGAACGGTAAATACGACTGTCAAGATGAAACGAACTGAGCTTCTGAATCATAGCAATTTTCTTTGAATTATAGTTATTTCAACTCTTTTTCCTTCTCTATTTTTTTTCTTTTTTTCTTTCCTTCTACTTTTTTCCTTTCGATCTCCATTATTAGGTGTTTAGTTTTCTTGCAAGATATGATTAAACTTAAAGAAACCATTCTCGGATCAGTTATTTCATAATTTTAGAATTATAAATCTTAAAATAACATCATTTAAATCGATGAGCTTTCATTAGCTGGAGAAATATAATTCAATAAGAATTAAAATAAATGCTTATGATTTATTTTAATCTTAATCATTTATTTTAATCATAACTTTTCCTTTTAAATAAAATTAATCTATAAACTAATTACCTTGCTATTTAACTAACTAAATAAATATGCTAATTTATGTTTTAATAATTGAAAGCCCTTCCATTCACATTCAGAAACATAATAATATTTCTTATATTGATGCTTAATCCATAAAAACGGCTGATTTATAAAATTTGCTTAAATTTACAAATATTCACTGAATTCTAAATTCATTGAATACTTTACCTGGACGTTTATAAAATAGAAACTTAATTTATTTATTTAATGAAGCAATTTCTGATAAAATCCTGAATGGTTTATAGGATATTACGAACTTGTTTTTTAAATTCATAAATTGCCAAATTTTGATGATGTCCGATTCAGTAATAATCACAACATTCTCTGATATTGGAAGCTCATGAAAGTCGAAAAAAAAAAAGACCCAGCCTTGCTTACGTAAAGGAGCTTACGTTTCGGAAACACCCCGAGTGACTATGTGCTCTTGGCGTCAACCGACAGGCAGTACTGTGCTGACTGTGTAAAGGTTGCACGGGACGTCCACGAACTATAACAACAAACGAGAATTACGACCGTGTCTTGGAACATGTGCTTATCTGTCATATAAGATAGAAAATTTGCTTAGGAACGGTGTGAACTGTGTGTGCCAAAACATATTGTAGACATCTTAGATGGATAATGCTATTAGGGTACTCCTGCACTGTAAAACTTATATTAACTATATTTATTGCTTCCGGTTTCTGTTTGTTTTGCCCAATACTGTATGTTAATTTTTCTAGTCTAATTTCAAAAACAAACTTTTTATAGAAATCACTTACATAAACTTCCAGGTAAAATTCTGACCGTTTGATATTATTTCCTACTTTATCTGTGCTTCGAGTTTCCGTTACTCTATAAAACGAAAATAAAGAAAATTTCTCTCATAGCGTTAGTTCAAAAAAATATTCGAAAGCATAGACTCCTACAGAATCCCTCTGTTAAAAAGCAAACAAAAAGGTCCTGAAAGAATCTAAAAACCACTTTTCTTAAAAGGTTATTCGGAAAAACGGAAAATTCTATAATCTATAAATAGTAGATACGACGTACGTAGTCAAAACATAGCGATACGTTTTCAAGGAATATTGCTTTTTATTTATGGTTATAATGGATACTATGTAAATGAGTTTGATGTAAGCTTCTACTCTGTACACTAGTTTATATCGAAGTTCATTCAATATTTCTTATTCGGCTTTTTTTCTGTAGACGAGTTACTTCAATGACATCACGAATTCTTCCGTGTTCTAGAACTAACTTCAAAAAGTAAATTCAAAATTCCATATATAATTCAAAATAAAGAAAAATAAACTGACATTCATTACATGATAAAACATGCAAACAAAAACTGAGCACAAAAATCCGCTGATATCAGCTTTGAATTGGGGCTATTTTGTCTGCGGCATTACAACAAAATGGCAAATTTCTGCAGGACTTTTTACTGTTCAGTTTTATTTTAATATAAGGCATTAGAAGCAATGATTGCCCAAAGTACATCGCCTACAACAATCGAATCGAGTTCAGCAAAAATCAATTAATTCTGCCAGAATCATCAAAAAGCTTTTGCATAAAAAAAAGAACTTCGTGAATCGTTCGCGCGAATTTCGTTTGTTGTAAACAAATCGTGAAAATGGTTTAATTACTTAGAAATAAGCTATACAATTCTTTCTCATTTATTTTATTTCTTAACAGAAAAAAATACAAAAACTAATTACTTGCTAATTATTAAGTTTCAAATTAGAAGTAATTTGAATAATATAATGGCTTGAGAAAGCTTTTTTTTTTCCTAAAGCTACGCGAACTAGTTGGCTAACTTCAAGTTGGCCGAAATTGTCGGGTACGAATACCATCCAACTGCCAACCCAAGTCGGGAGAACATTCAATTCCGGACAACGCAGATTTCAAATATGTCGCGTGTGACGTCGAGTAGAATGTGGTTATGTCGTCCCAAACCTAATATATGATTCATTGATTTTCAAAATATGATAAATATTTTTTCAAAATTAATAGCCGATATGGAATCGAAGTTGATTGTAATATTTCGATGCAACAGGAACGAACGACCAACAGCCAATAACAAGCCATGTTTCCCTGACAACAATGACATCACGTCTTCCCCTATTACGAAGTCACTTCTTCACTACCGAGCGAGCGGCTATCTCACAATTCCATGCGTTTCTCGCAACCGCTCTGCAAAATCCGAAAAAAATCGACGTTTTAAAAACTCTTTGATAAATTCTGCCGCATAAACTTCATGCATTTCAGTACCGGTGTATTCACCGCCATGTTGAATGCATGTATCCGATCGTTGAGGTTTCAGATATCATCTATGGGATGGTGTTCGACGCCTGCTGCATCTGTAGGGTCAGATCAGCAATTATCATTAGGGTTATGATCATTAGGGTTAGAGCCCGGAAGCACCGTCAAATCATATCCCACATACGCTCTATTGGCGAAATATCTAGCTATCTTTCTAGCCAGGGTAACATGTTAGCATCTCAAAGAGCATGTAAGTTCATATATTATAAGTTCTCACCAAACCACAATGCGTGAGGTCGGTCCGGTATGTCGACAAGGGATGCAGCTTCCCAATAAACCTTCACCAGACCACCTCCTGACCTGTGTCCATCCATCACTGGTACCGAGGCAGAAACGGCTCTCGGGCGAGAATACCGTAGAGTTCTATTCAATGGCTCTTGCGAGACACCACTGAAGACGAATTGAACGATGGGCAGAAGTGAAAGGCTAAACACTCCATTGAAGCCTAGAGCAGAGACCAATCTCGAGTAACGATTCAGAACAGTTCTTGGTCTCACTGCGGCTCGAATTTCCTCTGCAGACGCTCTAGGTTCCTCCAGAGCCATTCTGTGAATGTCCTGATCTTCTTTCTCTCCAGTGGACCGGTCTTCTGGTAGCATTACCTTCCCGGGACCATTGCTGCCAACAGTTGTACACGGTGGAGCTTCTTGACCCATTCTTGCCACAGTCTCACGAAATAAAAATCCACCCTCTCGAAGATCAAAGACCCCTCTCACAGGCCTCGATCAAAATGGGTTAATTCCCGATTCGCAGTCCGTTGTCGCCTTTGCCACATTCTGTATAATCGTAGCATCCACAGCCTTTCACAGTGACAGCAATGCTTACGAACAACTCCATACGTGCCTAAGGTAAAATTTCTTACGCAATCGCCGTGTCGTTCCACGAGCATCATACGAATATAACTCATGTACACAAATATTCTGTTTTTATTTTTATTCACCAAACATAACTCCGTCTTGCGTTAGGATTTCCATTTCCGTTGGTGTAGTAACAGAAAAATCAAATGTTAATTTATTAAATATATTGACTTAAAAGAAATCTCAAATTCCAATATGGAATTAAAAATAACTAATCAACTGTTTTGCAGCAAATATAAACCCTAGCTAGCCCGTCGAATTTATAATCCATCATAAATAGCCTTCTATTTTACACCATTCGGGCGACTCTGAGTACTCTTGCGTTCAGGCAGTTCTATTCGCCTCAATGTAATCGATTCACTAAACATAGACCTCGGTTTTGTCATGTAACCAATATTTTCTTGATCTGGTCAACAGCCACCTTAAACCGGAAAGGTTTTTATCCTGGATTAGAAGTCGGATTTTTCCCCAAATCTCCAGTTGCCAGGAGGCATCGGGATAAGACTCATGGAGCTCTGTCTTCTGATTTGAGTTGTGGAGGAATTTTTACACAAACACATAAACCCTTACAGCCCTTCCTACATGGTTCTATAAATAGACAACATTCCTTGATTGATAAAACGGAAATGAAAATTCAGCCACTATAATTCCACTGATAATAATACATTTATAATCTGTGAATTGAGAATATTTTGTTTGCGGTATTAGACACAGCACATTCATGCCAGACTTCGTAAAATAAAATTTGAATTTGTAATTTAATTATTAATTTAAAAATTTGAAATAACTTTTTATCGCAAATTACTGCAATAAAGAGAAAGCTCATAATAACAGTTTTGCGTCAAATGTTCAGAACAGACGCCATATTCATAATGAATACAGGCTATTACGTAAGTACGTTTCCGTTCTCAACTGAAATTAGCCTCCATCAGCTAATGACTCAGCGAACAACCACCTGTTACTGATATATTTTTAATCTGTATCATAATATATAATGATCTATACAATTTGTCAGTGTTAGATTACATTCTAAATATTTATCCAAAAGATCGGATAGATAAGATAAGGTCGAAGTATTCTGATCAATTTCGAAACTCCACCCCTTATATCAAGAATGAATAAATAAATAATTCCTTGTTAATAATTAATTTATTGGCGTTGATCTGAAATCATTCCCAGAAGCCGCTTAATCCCTAAACACATTCGGGACAACAGCATAATTAGCTCTCAAATGGTTCATTGCAATCCTAAATCGTTGATAATAATACAGATAATAATACTAATCATTAGTGAATCCTGTCGAGGACATTATCATCATTTACATATAAATTACATGGTTAACGTCAATAAAAAGCAGAAAATTGAAATAAACATTTAGTAATTAGTAAACATTGCCTGCCATAAATCAGAGCTGGCAAATGTGAAAAATAACATAATAGATGTTAAATTTGACGAAGCAAATTAAGATTTTTCTCGTTTTGGAAGATGAATGTTTTGTTACAATAATTAGTGGTTGTTTTGATACGTTTCAAATGACGAATTGGAACAAACTGTCGTTTGAATGACAGTTAAGGTAAATACTAGGGGATTTATTTGAACATCTGTACGTAATGGGATACTGGGAAGAGTGGGACAGTTTGCATTTTTTTGCATTTCTTTTAAACTATGTAGATCACGATTCTCTCACATATTAGACTTTTCCACTACAAAATATAAATATTCGTACAACAACCACCATTGTTACATAATAAACATTATGCGTATAATAATAATAAATTAATTACAAAAACTGCGATCATTCTAATATAATTTTATTGTTAATGTTTTAGAGATCTGATCTCTTATGGTCAATTAATAATCCCGAATATCTTCACTAAATTAAAACAGAGATTACAACTGGATTAATATAATTAACAGTCAGGATCAATTTTGTTGCCACTACAAAGTCAAACTTTGTTAATGGTAATAAACATGTTTAACGTGCGATTGTAATAATAACAATGTGGTGAATTGGTTTTTTATTTCTGATGATGAGAGCCGATTCTTGGGACTCATCGAAACATGTCATTTTTATATGTTTTTATTATTAATGCTTAATGTGATATTGGTGCACTACATTGTTATTTTTGTTAATTGCTTTCGGGGCTTTTGCAGTGGTGTGATGCTGCACTGAACACATATTATTGGTGTTAACTGCTGAAAGATATGACTATTTTGTTATTATTATTATTATTATTATTTATTGCTATTCTTATTTATTTAAACTATCCTCTTATAACTATCCTCTCAGAAAATCAAACTGATTGGTTAATGTTAGGTTGGATAAATGTTACGTAAGAAATATTATCTAAGTTTACAAACATCTTTACATTACATTAGTTCGTTACATTAGTAAAAATTTAATTTTATCTTGTTTTTTTAAGAAGCTTATAAATTTTTAGAAGTTATAAATGAACTAAAATATCTATTGAATTACAACTGGTATTTACTAGTTGAAAAATGCACCGAATTCATAAAATATTACGAAATAAAAATAATATTCTTTGGATTTCTGCTCCAAGTATTTTTTATTCGTTTTTTGACTATTGCTAGGCAGATTTTGAAAATCAATATTTCGGTTAGGAAAATAGATTCAAAACATTATTGAACATCTGCGATCGATGAAAAAGAAAAAAAAAAAAATCGAAATTTTATTTTTAAATTATAGTTTTAAATTGTAGTTTAATTATCTTTTAACCATATCCTATAACATTTGCTTGTAACATTTTTTTTTAAACTGTCTCAAACCTGTCTCTATTTCACTACATTCGTTAATCAGAAATAATAATAAAAATCCAAGATTAATTCAAAAACTTATTCACTTAGTATGATGAAATTTTAGACAAATAATATCCCAATCCCAGTTCATTTTGATCACCAGGGATCTCACATGTTAACAACCATGAGCATAGAAAAATATTATTCAGGAAATGTTTTTTTTTTGGCCAAGTCTCTTAATTTACCGGTTCTAGATGAACCAAAATGAATTGGGATCTTATATTGGGATCTTAGTCAAATATTTCATATTATTGAAAAAAAGTTTTCTGAATTACTCTGTAAGGTCTTTACGGGATTAGGATTATCTTAGGATTAGGATTCTTAGCTGAGACTTTAATTTGTAAAATATATCAACACGGAGTTCCCATTAGATATCTTCACCTTCAATTAAGGTTTATCTTTCCCAGATAAAACGTTGAGTTATTATTGTGTTTATGGTACTTTAAAGATGAGGATGGTTTTTTTGGCTCTTCCTCCTCCTCATGGAGGCTAATTTATATAAAAATCAATTAACGTTCAAAGTAATGAATTCTGAAATGTTTAGCTAAAGCTAAACTAACTTTAATAAAATTTTAATAAAAAATTTCAGTAATTTACCTAAGAGAAATCATATTATTAATTTACTTTAACAGATCAACAATTTTATACAATTTTTTCTACGTTGCATTCATTATTAATTGTATAGAGTATTAACTAACTTTAACTATTAAAACTTTCCATTATTAATTACAGTACGTTGTTAATTAACTTTAACAATTAAAAATTTCCATTCTTAATTATAGTATCGTTTTAATTATCTTTAATTTTAATTGTTGCAATTTTTAAATAATGTGAATTTAAAGTTTGAATTTTAATTTTTTTATTGTTAAAATTAAAATTTGTAATTCACTTACTTCTGAAATTTCTAACAATTCAAAATTTTTCAGTTAGCTGATGAAGAATCTTCTAGAGCAACCGAATCTTTAAAGTTCTTCTCTTAACCCTTTAAAGCTCTGACAATTTTGTGGAAATCTGACGCAGTCAAACGCGAAGGCACCAGCGCTTGCGAAAAGTTGACATCTGACGATGGAAAAAGACACGACGACGTCCGATAGATAAATTTCATAGAACTTTAAATAATGGTCTCTTGAGACAGCTCAAAACTTCAAATTTGTCTCGATTTTGTAATGGAAAACTTTTGATGTTACACTTGCAGAAACCAGTCCAATGTAAAACAAAGGAGTGCATGCAGAGAGAGATCAGTAACGAAAAATAGAGAAAACAACTGGGAGCTCAGAACTGGCTTCACTAATGACTTTTTAAAAAAATATCTATTCAATTGATTTTGGAAGGTTGAAGGTTTTTCTAAAATATGAAATTGAATTATTATTATTATTATTATTATTAGGTAAATTATTTTATTAATAATTTTGAAGAACTGTTAACGTTAATTTTCATCAATGAATAAAACTGGAAAAAATAACGTAAATTTCCGTATTATCTCCATTAACTTATTGTTAACATTGTATTTATAATTCAAGTGATGAATTTTTAACAGAAAATAACCATAAAAATTGATTTTGTAATTATGAAACATCGCTTCACTCTTTCCCTCGCTGGAAGATTTATCTTAATTTATTGTAAAATTTCAATTTTTAATCTATGATGAAGTTATTTGAATTTGCTTTTCTTTTTTTCGACATCAGCAAAGTGAAATTTAAAAGTTTTAAGAATTTTAAATCATGTATTCTACTTTGACCTTTTCTAATGACCCTAATTGAAGATATATTTCGAATCACTGTTTTCCATCACTGAATGAAATATCTTCTACAATTTTCTTTTCTTTTTCCACAAAAATTAGAAATCTTATCAGTAATTTTCAGTTGTACTCATTAATAAGAAGTCAGAATGATACGGTAGTTCTTGAAGTTACCGTACGGAGCGCTACTGATTTCAATTATAAACAAAAGTACAATTGACGTAGGGAAGAGAATCGATTTCAACCTCATTCATCATTCGACATAAAAATAAATGCTCCTTTTTTATTTAAGAAATTAATGATATAAAATAAAGAGTTATTAAGGTAGGTGCACACTCGTACTGCGCTTGCACAGATGGAGAGATCAAATTTCTTTACAACTGGGTGGTGTTGGAGAACTGTAAGGATAATCAATATATCAAAAATTGAAGAAATCTTTAAAATTACAGAAAACAAGAGCAGCATTTAACTAAACAAAGCAAAAGGAAATCGCCCTTCTGATTAATTTATGGGGAGGAAATTGAGAACGGCCGTTTCGTACTTCTGCGTACTCATCAGCCCAAACCTCGCCCTCACCGATAAAGGAATCAGAAAGGCGAGATCCCTTTGGTGAAGGCCACCCTCAATCGGGTTGTGACCTCCCACACAAGAAAAAGCAAGAATTAATTAAAGGGTCCGTCTCTAGACGCTAACCCAAAGCCTTTTCCTACGACTAGTAGGCAGAAAGGCATTAATTAAAGGAACAGAAGATTCCAGGGATGTCGCCTTTCTGATTCCTTTATCGGGGAGGGCGAGGTTTGGGCTGATGACTACGCAGAAGTACGAAACGGCCGTTCCCAATTCCTTCCCCATAAATTAATCAGAAGGGCGATTTCCTTTTGTTTTGTTTAGGTAAGTGCTGCTCTTGTTTTCTTTACTTTTAAAAATTTTCACAGCACATCATTTCTTTTGTTTACAGTTGAAGAAATCTGTTCTATCGTTTTAAAGATGAATTTCGGTTGTTATTTTTGAGGGATAAGTGCGTGGGGTTGAGGGTATCAGAAGAAATGTGCCTATATTTTAAGTTCGAACACAAATACGAAACATACAAAATTTTAAGAAAATCTGTCCAACTACTTAAGCGTGATATGCGTGTAAACCGAGAAACAAACAAACAAAATATGAAAAACTGTTAAAGTGGAATAGTGACACTGTACCGGGCTCAGTCATTTAACTGTGTTGGGAAAAAGAAAGTATAATTATCTTATTTTGATCTTGAATGAGCAAATGCATTTAAATGAAGCATTAGACGTTCATTTATTGTAGAAAACTTCATCTGACATTGTCTTAAAACAAAAGAAAAGAAAAGAAGAGCATTTTAAAACACTCTTCAAAAAGTCGGACTGCTGCAATCTTTCTTCGCTGATCTCTTCCGAAAACAATGGATGGTTTTCAGTCCAGCCCAGTAATGGAGATACACTTGTAGTTTCCAATGAGAAATGTGCAAATTTATATTTGTATAGAGATTATGTGGTTGAAAAGCATCTGCTTCCTTTCATTGCTGATGATTTCCACAGAGAAGATTTTTCCAATTCTGCTCTTCATCTTTTACGATCCTGTTCCAGGAATCTAAAAATTCTCAACTTAACATCAAAACGACACAAGACCAATTTTATCTTGTCCAGCGACTTCAATGTCATCTTAAGGGTAAGATACAATTTTCAGTCAGTTATACCTAGCTGCCATATTTGCTGTCGAATATGCACAGTAGATGTCTGTGATTGATGCATGTTACACAGAAATTTAAAAGGAAAGCTGAAAATCATGTTTACATGTGTCTCATATGATATGTTAATAGACCAGCAACTTTAACAGCAGCTTTAATAGTGGGTTTTGAAAGATCAATGGCTGCATCCTTCTAATATGAAACACAAACAAAAATGTATTTTTAGAAGAGTGTCTTCAAATTTATAGCAAACAAGTGACACAATCCCTGAATTATCTTTTCGGTGATTGCCGCACACATTAAATGTGTTTGTACTTCAATCACTTAAAGAGATGAGAGATACGATCACTTTAGGAGACTTTAAGATTGGGAAACAGATGTTCCTGATACGTTTATGCTCAAATTACCTTACATTTATTGATCTTATATCAACTTTAACTTCACTGATCGTTCGGAATGGAGATGGCAATGCGTATTTCTGAACAGAAATTCAAACAAAAATTTTCACTTTCAAGATATGTAAATTTGCAACTTAGCAGTTATTCCTAATACGACATTTTTGCCATTTCAACGTGCAGAATGGTTTATTTCAATCACTAAATTTGTTTCGAATTAGGAAAAAAATTATAATTCTTAAGTAAAGTGAAAGAAAAATCAATCTAGATTTTAGTAATATCACTAACAATTAATGTCAATTAGAGTCTGGAATAGTTCAGTTCGAATTAGGACGAAACAGCTGTTGACTGCAACTCTTTAGGTAGATGTGAAAATTACACTTTTTTTCACTATATTTATATTTTACCAATGCAAGTTGAAACCCTTTACTGCTGCGTAAATTACTATTCTATTTTCTCGTTGTTTTTTTTTATGCTTTATTTAAAGATCTTTAGCGCTAAGCTAAAGCTTTCAATCTATAGTTTTTTTTTTTTATTTCTTTTTATTTTTTCTGTTTTAGCTGGGATTTTGGAGATCCAATGGCGGAAGAGGGAAAGAGAACCACAACCTCCACATTTCTTATTCATCAACTATATAATTGTTACAGTTCGGTCCGTAATAAGTCCAAAATATAGTTGTTTTGGACAAGTTATAGCATGTTTAAAAAAATATGGGTATTTTTTCCCACTCTTTGATGCAATGGCAGTACAATCCATGAATAAAGTCATGAAGGTATACAATCAATATTTATTTAAAAAATAATATCAAAGAAGCAATCTTTTCCGATTGTATGATACGTTGATATTTTGAGTTTTATCGAAGTAATTTTTATTATCTTAAGACTGTCTTCTTCAAAACTCTTCAAGGGAGGTTTCAACGGAATTCGGTTAAATGTTTTACGTTTTTTGCATGGGAAATTCATTAGTTATTGAATAAACATTTTACTTCTTAATCCAGTGGATGTGAAAAAAATAAACGCCAGAATTTCTTATGTTTACATTGAAACCCTTCGTATTGGGTTTCTTGTGTTTTTAAAAGAATTTTTTTAAAAAATTTTATAAAATAATTTTATAAAAGAATAAAAAAAACAACTTTCATTTCATTCCATATCTAATTTTAGTTTTAAGCTTTCCTTTGTTAGTAGTAGATATTCTTATTATTGTTAAGGTCTTTTGTTGTCCGTATGTCTATGAGTTGAATGCAAATGGTTTCTCTTGAACTGTTACGTTGCTTTGTTTGTATTCGGGGAGGAATGTAATAAATTGGAGGAATGGTGAAACAAAATGGATGGATGAGAGATAAAAGATGGACGTAAAGAAGTCACTAGAAGGGACAGTTCAGATCGGGTAGTTGCTTCTTACCACGTTAGAGAAAGAAAAATGACTTTGATGGAAAAAGAAGCAGTATGTTGCGAATTAGTAGATGGAGGCTTCTTGGTTTCTTTCTTCTGATTAGAAATCCTCATCTTTGACTTCGTTTCGGCCGAATCTAGTTTTCTCAGCTGACGAAGACACCTGTGAAGTCTCGATTTCCACAGTCGGAATTTTACACTATAAAGTCTTAAGGGGAAGTTTTATTAGGGAAGCACTTATGGAAACTTAACGCAGCTAAGTAGTTTTGTGGTTTAGTGGAAGTCTGGATTATTTCCTTAGTGTAATTTAAATATATTAAATTTCACAGAAAATTTGAATTCTAGGGAAATGATATTTTAATTTTATTGACTGGATACTTTGGAAACTAGTGGATGTTTATTGTTATTTTCCAATCAGATAATTAGTGCTATTAAATAAATATTTTTGAGATTATTTTTCTTCTAAATCTGTTATTTTATTTTCTAATGGATGTTTTACTTTAAACTTATGATATTAAAATTTAAATGTTGGTTGTATTAAGAAAAGTTTCAAGATAATTACCCCAATGCTGATTGTTATCAAATAAATTTAAGAAATTCTAATAGTTGAAATTGGATTTGCTGAAGCATAAATTAAATAATTGTTGGTTTTGTTTTTTGTTTTTTTTAGGACACAATTCTTTTGGCTAAATGTTTACTTCTTATAGAATCATAGAGTCAAGGACCATAGTGTGTAATTATTAATGCATAGATATTAATTTGATATAGGGCTCATTTATTAATACTTTGATTTATTTTTCTCTCTTAGTGGTGAACTACCGTTCCTGCGTGGTCTCGTGCATCACAAGACAGATGTGTGGAGCATGGGTTGGAATCCCGGTCGCGGCTTGGTTGTTTCAATTTCCTTTCCTGTGTTTGTCAGCCTCCTCTTTTTCTTCGGGTCTAGATTCGAAATCGATCAAAAATTAGTAGCAGGAAGTACGTGAATGGGAAAGATGAGAATTCCGTGGACTTAAATGGAATAAGTTAAGCGATAATTAAGACTATTTCAGTAGAATTTCTTGAATTTAAATGGAATAAATTTAAGTGAATTTATTTTTTTAAGAAAATTAAAATTATGGAACTCATTTCGAAATGGAACTGTAACATTAATTGCTAAAGAGAATTATTTAAAACATGTGTTTTAATTTTAAGGATAATTTTAAGGAGTTAGGCAGAATTGAATTTATTGAATAAAATATTTAACGTGTGCACATTTTTGTTACAAATTAAACAGATGGAAAACATACATGATTAGGTTTAAAAAACTTATTTACTCCATAAAAATACATGTCATCTAGTAACATGCATTTTTAATGTGTAAATACGTTTTTTAAACCTAGTCACGTGTGTTCCGTCTTTTCAATTTGTAATTGAATTTATTTATTTGTCTTTTTTTAAAAAGAATATAATTTTATTTTGGATTTGTCGAAGTAAATTTTGGTTGATTTTACTTTTAATTTGTCTTCTATTATTAATGTTTTTATCTTCTCCTTTTACTTGAATACTTTTACTTAAATGTATTCAGAAATTTAAAAGGGAAATGGTAGCAGAGCTAATTTTAAATGAAACAAATAATAAAAAAGAAACAGGAAAGCTACAACATATAAACTAATCAATAAGGACATTGGAATCTAGGCAACAACATTAATGATTAAAAATTTAACATTCGTATTTGAAAGAAACAGAACATCTTCAATTTTAAAGGCACTCAATATGAGAGCATCCGGTTTAATAGCTTTTAGTTAGTCTCTAAGCCTATTAAAATGCAAATGACGCATGATTAATAGCCCGTGATAAACCACAATGCCCAGCACACAATCAATACTCTCTATGTTAACATTCACTGCAAATCTCTGACATTAAATTCACATTGTCTATCCGCAAATACGAAATTCCTGAATCACAATGAAAGTTGTAACCAAACAACTGGAAGATAGATGAAATACCTAATGGATTACAGAAGTAGTCTTTGTTTTAAGTTATTGAGAAATAAACTGATAAATCCAAATGATAAACAATTGAATTTTCAGGAAATAGTGATCAAAGATGAGGAATTTCTCCTCGAGGCAGCCATTACAGCTAAAAACTTAACCGTTTTGCAAGAGATTTGCTATTTCGAAACAACAATAAACAATCTACAAACAAAAACTAAATTACGAATCAATCTGCAAAAATTTCAGAAAGTTTGATTTTAGTTTTTTGTTTATTCTTTCCAAAAATTCTTGAAAAACTATAGTACTCGTATTTAAGTGTATATAATTTGCTCCTATGTTCCAAATACATTAAGTTTCAAAATGCACTAACCCAACAAAAAGTCTTTGCTTTAGTATCTTCTGTAATAACCATCGTTAACTGCATCCAACCAACGGAAAAAGCTGTCGTAGAGCCAATTAAGTCATTGACCCACAAACATTTAAAAAAATTCACTTTAAAACGTTCTAACTAAAAAATATGCGACTTAAGAATTGAATGTTCGCCAAGTTTTCTTGCTGGAGAGGCACAATTTCTGTTTTATTTAAAACATTTACCTTAATTACTAAGAATAACATAAATCATTTTAGAATGTTTTTAAAAAGTGTAGAATAACTCTGATGCTGTCTTATAAGAAAACTTACACTATGATACCGAAAACACAAATACTTTTCCAAACATTAGTATATTTCGCAGAAAATAACTTATTCTGCTTTTTCAGGCCTAACTTAGCTTCTAATTTCATTTAGATTTCAAAGCCATTTAAACAAACATAGGGATTTAAACTTAGACTATTGTCATAAATGTTTGAATTGTAGAAAAAAAAAAGGTGAGGCAGAATTTAAATAGTGCTTAGTATTAATCATTTGCTTTACAGGATTAAGCAATTAGGATAACGTAACTAATAGGAACCAAATTCAATATATTGATTTAAAATTCATTATTACTAGAGATTTGCCATTTAGAGATTTTAACATATGTTGGAAAATGATGAAATGGATTCAGAAAATTACATTCCATTTTCACTGTCTAATAATTGGAAAGTTTTAACTACATTAAATGTCAAAAGATTGTATTGCTATGATTACAAAAATTAAAATTGAAATAAGAAGAAAAGGTTTGAAATTAAATTTTGCTTTACACAAACACTATAAAATTAATACCATGCCAAAATAATTAAGAAAAAAGACAATTTATGAAAAATAAATGTTTTACACTCCGATCTTAAAAAAGTTTTTTTTTACCCTACAGTTACTATATGTTTATATGAGATACAAAGGAAAAATCAAAGAGTCTTGAAGAAAATATCATTTATTAATTCAATGTTATTTTGTATTGAATGTTCTAGAACCAGATAGTAGAAACTGGACATGCTACTGACAAAAGAATGGCAGATTGATATCATATCAAACTTACATAAAGCGCAATAAACCAGACATTGGTTTAGAAATTGTTGATATTATGAATGTTTGAAATATTAACTAAGTCAGCTAATATTTTCTGTTAACTGAACAATTACTAACTATTTAAATTACTTAATAGTATTACTTATTAAATAATTTATAATTATTTATCGTGATTAGTTATTTTATATTAAGAACCGCCGACCCTTCAGGAGAAGATTTCAATGAGGAAAAATCACAGACATCCGTAGAGGCCGGGGATTGAATCCAACTCCCTCCAATCCAGCAGTCGAGTGTCTTACACTTGGCTACCGGACCCACCATTATCATAAAAGCAGTAAAAAGATTATTTTTCATTAATCTACTCATTTTATCAAATCATAAAACTAAATCACCATTTTTTTAATATCAGATCTTATTCTACTGAAATCCGGCTATTTGATATTGTGGATTTTTTATTATAACAGAAGTAAGTTTCAATCCAAACAAATGTAATGACTTTTAATGGATCTTCTGAAAAGACAGAACTTATATCCGAAATACAGTATTCAGAATTCAATTTCATGTATAGTATTTGAAATACATGAAATGCAACAAAAAAGTTATTACATTAAATACTACCAAAATTATTATCTTTATACTTTTTTCCTCTTGTGAAAGGAAAAATACATATCGATCTGAGTTGGTTTATGTGTGTGTGTGTGTTTAAATTTTGACTTATAAAAACTTCAATATTTGAATATGAAAACTTAAATGTTTTGTTCTTTTACTGCGTCTGTTTTTATTTAACTTCTATAGTTCTATCCTGTTGCTAAATTAGTTTTTGGGTTCCTGTTTTTTATTTTTTTGGCAACTTGATTGTGTAACTTTACTTAGGGAACTTTTGTTGACCTGATGACTTAGTGGTTGCTGCAGCTTTTCTCCCCAGCGTCAGGTGACCATGAAGCCATTTGTCATTTCTTACAAGAGTCTACAAAGGCTCAAGGAAAAAGAAAAAACGCGATAACACAAATAACTGAACATCCTTAAAATCTCAATAAACAATAAAGCTACTAAAGATATTTCAAATGGAATAAAAGTTTTCACAACACAATTAAGACTAAAGTGTATTACATGAAATATAATCATTCTTTGATTATATTTTCAAATAACTTTTTATTGTTTCATTATCACTTCAGAACTTATCACTTCGGAATTATATATATAATAATAAGAAATAGTATACATTGTCTGTTCTGATTTACAGACGAGAAAGAGATACGTGCAGAAGAAATAATGAAAGAGATTACAAGGAATCAAAAGTAATACAAACTGTTGTCATTCGTGTTAAGATTCAAAACAAAAAACTAACAATTACAATCTCCGGAATTTGAATGGAGTAAAAACAACAATGAAACAAGAGTTTTTCATAATTATTGCATTTATTTTTAATTAATAATCAGTTTAATAAAAAACCCGGATCTCTTGGCATGGGTAAAACTTCTGTCTTTCAAGCAGCTTCAGATGCCAGATCCATTTCCTCTCCATCTTTCAATTTGCACGACTTGTTCTCTTCTTTGAATCTTTCATTATATTCTTAATCCTCTCATTATTTTATTGTTTTTATGTTTCTTTGTCTTAACATCTCAGTATGTGTTTCCAATTTCTGTGTCCTATCCAATTTCTATTTCGTTCTTTCTCTTGTTCTTGATATCTATCTTCTCGATCTAATCTCTTTTACAACCTTATCCTTTTTACCACTCAGATGACTTTACTACCTAATATTTATCCTCTTCCTCCTCCTCACAACTGTTTACAGCTCTTTGAATTCTTATCTTTTTCTTCATTCATGGCTTGGAAAGAACTTACTGAATCGATAAAGAATGATAATTCGCCGTACAACAATTCGTATTAAAAGAAAAGGTCAAAAATGCTTCAAAAAATAGTATTAAGCAAACAAAATGAAAATAGACAAACTGGTGTGAAGTTTTAAATTTCTCGAAATTATTCTAAATGCTTTGCATTGGATTCAATGCCTCAGAATGCAATGACTCCATTCTTTCATCAGTCACTGATTAAACGTTTCTGTTAATTTAATGAAATTAATTTTTCAATTTTACTTTTGTTCATTTAAATTTTTAAAGGTTTTTTGATTTCTGCATCATGATCATTTTCATTTTCATCATCTTTATCGCAACTCATAGCTGTATTGTTTTTATTTTTGACACTGTACAAAATATCCGATTCAGTTAGTGTTTCCGGGGTCTCAACTTCAAAATCGAGTGAAAGATAATCATCAATCAGCCCATCAGCGTTAATTTCTTCTTTTTCCCTCAGCTGTATCCACATTTCTTTCATTTCGTCTAAGGGAATATCGTCTTCCTCTTCGTCCTCCGTACTTGCCGAATTATAATTGTTGACAAAGAAACCACAAAAAAAGTTCGTTAAATAGAAAATGCACTTCGCTATTTGGAGGTTATTTTATGAAGAAATTAACAAAATGTTCTTGGTTCCAAAGAAAAGTTCGCAAAATAGAGAAATTCGCAAAATCGAGGTCCAACTGTAATTCCTAGCATCCTTTATTAAAAAAAAAAAGAAAATAAATCCAGATATCCTTTACTTTAGGTTTTATGTCATTCTGGATTAAATCCTTGCCTTTTCACTCTTAATATTTCACATCAATAAAAAATAACTTTTACTACTATACTTTGGCTAAGAATACTTTGGCACTTCATCTTTTCCTTCCATTGTCTTTTATTTTTTTTCCTAATTATAAGTAAAGAAAATAAAGCAACAATTCAATGTTTGTATTCACAGAAGCAAATGAATGTCAGCATTAGCAAATCCATCGACTCCCCCGCCTTTAGCAAAAGGAAAATAGCAAAGGTAAGAAGTATGCAAACATAAGAGATAACCGGGGCTCAGTTGTAAATACTTCCCTTTCATCCATTAGTCTTATTTTTCCTCTCCGTTTTTCGTAGCTGAAATTGCAATAATAAATAAGACTCTCGGTTTGCCATCGCCTCTTTGCACAAGGATCTCCATCCATCAAAATATCGTTCTATCAGCACTTTCTCATGACAGCATTTTATCGATGGAGCTGCTCTCGTTGGTCCGTGCTGTTGGTCGACACTAAAACCGGAAGATGATGAGCAGATAAGGAAAAGCATTATTGATCCTTTTCCTGGGTCCCCATTTGTCTGGCAAACTTGCAAACTTCATATTCTTTCCTATTTTTTATAAAGATATAAACACTTCATCGAAGCGAGACTGATGATAATAAATTCAATGTTTTGTCGTAAATCGATAAAGAAATAAAGTAACAACAGAAAGTGATATGGAAACTAATTATATTCATCAATAAATGTTATCCATAAATGTTATTCTTAAAATGTTATTTTCATAGATTTAGTTCTTCTTAAAGAAAATTTCAATCTTGAATTTATGACAATGTAAAACCATTATCTTATCTACTAATCATCATTTATTGTTACTAATAAATTACTTTTAAAATCTTCTATTAACAAAGTAAACTGTTATACTTTTTGGTAGCTTCGGCTTAACTGAGCTCGAGAGGTCACTGAGATTAGCTTTGGATTTGATTCCCGTCTTGATTGTTTTCTTTTCTGTATTTGTTTCTTCTATAGATATAATAAAGAATTCCTTCTATAAATGGAACAATGATTTATTAGACAAAATAGCCCACACTTTTCATCTTTTTTGGTGCATTCAGAAGAATCTGAGCATTCGATTCAATCCGATCCTCAGTCATGATGCACAGTATAATAACATCGTAATGTTTAATTCCATAATTTATCTGTTAATTCATAAAAACAAAACAATTTCCAAACCGTTAACCTAAGAACTTTATATCAAAAAAACAAGCTTAGAATTTCTTATCTTTCCATTTTTTTAAGCCGTTTGTTTTCATCCCAGAGTATGAAATTGTAGACTAGTTTGTTGAATAAATCTAGTACAGATCGTCGATAATATTGCAACGACAAACTCTTTTTTTTATCATAAATTCCTTTTATTTCTTATTGATCAATTGCTTAATTTTATCCGTTAAATTTTCAAATAAAACTTTAACTGTTAAATTTGTTTTGATTCTGTTACCGTTAATTGAAATATTATTTTTTGTTATTTAATTCAAATTATCCAGTCATTACCATAACATGTGAACACTGTTTAATCAATCACAATCTTTGTAGATATTCTTTAAGTTCTTTAAGTTCGTGTTTTTTTTAACGTATGCTTAAAAAATTTCATAAAATCAATAAAAAGGCCAATTCACAAGTTTGAAAAACACTAATATTTAAAAAATCCAGACGTTTCATTGCGTGCCACGGGTCTTTTTCAATGGGAATTCATGTGTTTTTCTAAAATAAAATAAAAGTATTCTCTTTCTCATAGTACAGCCACGAGCTGTAACTATGAAAACGAATTATTGAAACTGTTCTCCTGAAACAAGAAGTCGAAGACAGTGATGTTGATGATCCTGATCCTATTTAAATCTGTATGAATTCTAGAAAGTATTTACAAAAAATGTTAAAAAAATAAAAAAGTTTGAAAATTTTAAAAAGAAATCTATGCATACAGTAGTGTAACTGCATAATCATTGGTGAGTTTTGTAATAAAGGTTTTATAAAAAGTTTAGAAAAATCATTATAAATTACAAAAAGAAGAAAAGAATCTTATTTGCTGTAACTTCTGTAAATGCTTAATCATTAGCGTCATAAAAGCTTGAAAATTTTGAAAAAAAATAATAAAACTACAGTACAGTAACTTCTTCAAACTCACTTTGGCTTCAGGTTTCAGGAAGAGCCTCCAAATTCCCTTAACTTTAGCTAATCTTGCACATTGCAATACCCTCTGATCAATTCACTACTGTAATGTTTATTGTCTGTCCTGTGTGAAATTTTGTAGTGTATTGTATTAAAACAGTATTGTATTAGTTAGTTGGAATAGAGTATAGTATTTTGACCATTTATGCAGTGCAGTATAGATATAGCATGTAGATTTGTTTACATTCGATGTTCGCACAACTTCTAATTCGTCTAATGTCCTGTTGGATAGACCGTAACCAGGGCGCTTATCTGTAACAATATCGTCGTGGAAAAAGAAAGAAAATAAAAGAGAAAAAGGTAAACATCCTTAACCACACGAGGGTTACAGCAAATTATTGAAAACAAAATCATAAAAGGCTCCACAGAAAAAAACAAAACTGAGCTATCAAGATAAGAGACTTTGATGATCATCAAATAATCTCATTGGAAAAATGTTTAATAGTCTATGTACCATAATTCAGCATTGTGTCTATTTGAAATACGATCCAAAAACTATTTTGCACCAACCAAACAAAGCCTCACTTGAAGTTTAGTTTGTGCTACGTAAAGACCAGTGGTTAACTTTAACGGTTATTCTTCAAAAAATCGATGTGTTTGTAGAAAAAGAAAGTCTACAGTACAAGGTCATTTCGTATCTGACAGTCTGTTATTCTAAATACACATGAACCAATACTCTGTTTATTAGTAAAGTATAATAGTTAACAGTGTTGTTTTATTAACATTTCTACTTAATGTCATTTTCCTTAAAGAAAATGAAATTCTCCATAATAAAAGAAAATTTAAAATAAATTATTAAGCTAAATAATAATGATTAGAAATACGATAAAACTTATTATTAAACAATATTAACGACAAAGCTTTTGACTTTGTCCATGGATGGCTTCAAATATAAAAATCGAAAAGGAATAAATATTCAGAAATCTTTGCAAAGAGAAAATACAATCACATATGAAATATAGTTATTAAAAGATAAATTTTATTGTTTTATTATATTAAATTAAATTAAAAATTCAGAAACTAAAAATAAATTAGATGACATTTATTTTATATGTGCTTACGTCAGCATTGTATGATATTTAGATTATTTTATAGAAAATAAAACTAAAACCGAAACATCTATCTTTGGTTTTTTGAAAATTCTGAAATTTTGAAATTTTGAAAATTGTGGTTCTTAATAATGTAACATTATTTTCCGACTTCAGAATTAGAACCACAGCTTTTTATAATAAAAATTGAATCTCTAAAAGTTATGAACTAGAAAATTTCAATTCAGATGCTGAATGATTTTCTTTTATGTGGTAGATATAGTAGTACTACAGATATTACTTAAATACTTTAAATCCCTATTAAACATTACATCATTCGTAATATTTTATTATTGCCAATGCTTCATCTGCTAGCATATGATTCTCCTACAAGTTTACTGATGTGTATTTTCTTTTGAATTAAAAATCTTTTTATAAAACAAACAAACAAACAAACATACAAACTGTTGAATTTCCTTAATATTCTAGGATGCTCAGTAAGGTTTCTGGGTCATATATTTAGGTAATTTTTTTCCAATATTCGGTTACATTGCTATTTCCGCTGTATTCCGACTGAAATGAACAGTTTTATTATCGCAATCATTACAACCCTGGCAACTCTTTCACTGCCAAGGTCAATATTGATTCTCTTATGCCAGGAAGTTGCCAATAGTCTAAAAGAAGCAATAACAATATATTTTTGCTATTCGAGTAAATATTTTCAAAGTGGAAGAAAATATATTCTTTTTAAATTTATGTTTCTTTTAAAGGATTAACAACTTTGTTCCCAAATAATCAACGCAAGTGGAGCCAAAAAGCACCAAAGGCTCTACAGCGATATTCTTATATTTTACGACAAGTAAAATATAAGAATTCCAAACTTTTCATAAAGAGAAAATAGTCGGATTGCCAAGCAATGTCTTATCTTTTTATTTTTCGAATCTTCCTTATAGATACCTGAAACTTTTATGCAAGTTTCAGATGTATGGGACAAATAGTTTCTCAGTTACATATCATTAAACTACTTTAATATCATAAAACTTTATAAATTTTTTGAGGAATTTATATGTTATTAGTTTCTCAGTTACCTTGATAATAGACTGACCGCAATGGATCTTAGCTCCTTACTTCTGAAATTGTACCACAATTAATAGAGATGTTTCCCTTGTAAAATCGAACGTCTATCTCTAAAATTTCACTATACTCGGATGTTCACAAAAAATCCTGAATTACCGATAGTACTATGTTAATGCTTTTTCGACAAGCATTTTGGCAGTTGTTAAGTCCCGAGTTCCTTACACTTGGTCGGATCGTACCCAGATCAATAGGATTTTGCTTCCAGAAATCTACAGTTACCTCTAAACTGTAGATTTAGTTAGTTTTTTAGTTTTTTCAAGATTTATAGTTTTTTTCAATCGTTGTAATCATTGTCGGACAGAACTTCATATCTTCACTTAAAATCGCACTGAAAAATAAAACAACTTCAATAACTTTGTCCTCACATTCTCTGACAAATGTGGAGAAAACGTTAAATCAAACCTACAATATCCTTTGTTTCCATCACGAGTATAAAGAGATTAGCCCTTATGAAACTTAATTCAGGCTTTGTTTTTGAATTTCTCAGATACAGATGTAATAAAATGCTTTTGCCAAACGTGAAGAGTCAAATATTATTGTTTTACTTGTGTTATTTTTAGCTTACAATCAAATATTTGTGCTTAGGGTAAAAGAAACGCAGCGGTGAAACCAACATGTCGGATTCTTCACAAATATATTCTTTATTTTTATTTTCTTTGTTAGGCTTTTCTTTGTGTATGAAAATACTTTTGCTTTTAGTTTTAATATTTTAAGTGCAACATTTTAAAGCAAACAAACAACTAAAGGCTTCAGAAATGTTGCCGAGGCTATTGAAACAACGTCAATAAGGCAGCCACTTATGTAACTTAGAGTAGCCTTGAAGTTAGACTTCAATCGATAGCGAGAATTGAATCACAGGAAGACTGGATTTCGTTGTAGAAGATGAGATTCACTTATCTTAAATGTTCAGTTACTTCAATCTATCTTTCAAAGTTTTTTTCTTTTAAATTTTAAGCATCAATCAAACTTAATCTTTAGGATTTTCAGTATATTTTCTGGAGTTATTTAACAATAATTTTTACAAGGAATAACATCTTTATTTACAGCATTATGTTATTCTTTGATATTTCAAGCAGTTTTTGAAGAAGAGAGAGGCAGACTTTAAGATAAACATTTCGAATGATTTCTTTTTCATTCTCCTAATGAATTAGAACAAGAATCTTAAGAAAAAACAATTTCCACAATATTGAGAAAGAAAGCAGTTAATAATAAACCAAAAAAATTGAAAATAACAATCATTTACCACACGAAGCAATTAAATATTTGCAATTTTCGAAATTCAAAAATAAAACCAAATATAGAAAACAAGAGTTCTTCTAATCTGATGGTTCGGGATAAAATTGTGAAATAACATCTCCATAACATTATGTACAAAGTGGGGTTTCTTTTGTTGTAGTGGTGTCAAGATGATTTTTTGGTTGGACGATTCATGAGGCATTTTCGATCAAAATTAGAATATTGACAGCGATTTCTCGACTCAAAACATGAATCACAGAACAAAAAAGTATTATTTTTGTGGGATTTAGTTCATAGGAACCCTGTTATTTATTTATTTATTTATTTATTTATTTATTTATTTATTTATTTATTTATTTATTTATTTTTGATATTTTAAAAAATATTCTTTCTTTTTTTCCTATTGTTCAAAAGAGGCTTGTCTTTGTATCCTATGTGCTTTTTATTTAATATTTCTATAAATTTTTAATCATTTCATTCAGTTTGTTGTGACTCAACGACTGTTTGTAATGAATTCTAAAACTAATATGAACAGATTATGCCTTCCGTTGGAAATACCATTATCAAAAGAAATTTGTTATTCTAACAAATAACTATTCTCTACATTTTAGGAAAGGGTTTTTCAATAACAAGCTAAAGTTGTTTACAGAATAAAACTCTGCTATTAAACGAAGTTTTCCAAAATAATTTATTGTAATAGTTATTAATTTATATTGCTTTTATATTGTCTTGTCTATTATCTATTGATCTTATATTTTACATTTCCAAGTAACAAAAATGGATATTAACAATAAATAATGTTTTATGTGCAATCGAAAATCACACGGAAAGGGTGCTTCAAAAAGTTTGTTGAAAAACGAACGAAACTAGAGACGCTACTAATTTTATATTGATAATATTTTAACCTTTAATTTGCAATTTTAATTGCTATGTTCGCTGAAAAGACTTTTAAAAATATATATATTAAAAATTCAAATTCAAATTTTAAAAGATTAGTAAAGAAATAGTAAAGCTATTAAAATCAAGTGTAGAAACCTTTGGTTTATTTACAGAATTATATTTTAGTTATCACTTGTTTAAAGGAGATTCATATACCTTCGGTTTGTCTCTGTTTGCACTCTTCTTGCAAGTGCCTGATTTCTTCAAACTCAAAAGTGAAATCTCATTCAAAACAATATTTATCTCCTGCTATGCTAACAATACGTCAGCTTCTTACATAAAAGATTTTGATCACAGATGGTCGGGCCATTTCGACTTCAAACACTTTTTGTTTCAACCCTTTCTCTCCTTGCTAACGGAATTAACATCATATGAAATGTAATTTCCTGTGATAGATGAACTCATCGGATATAAAGACGATGTCTTAGATATCACTAACAAAATGCAGGCTACATTACACAGACATAAAGAGATATTTCCTAGTAGTGATCTTTCAAACTTTTGAGAGAAAAACCACAATAAGGTTTCCTTATTTGTAATATAGTTTACTCCGCATTTTATTTTTACTTTAAGTGTTGAATTAATTCAAACGAAAATAAGATTTTTTTTGTACAAATAAAATTAATAAGCTTTCTTTGATAGCCAGTAGGATCGTCCAGATCCAATGGTCTTGCAAAAAATACCTGGATCTTGGAAATTCTTTTCTCTTCTCTTTCTACCCGATGAGTTAATGGAGGTTTCTAAAACAGAAACAAAAGCATTTGATTCTGGATCTCAAGTGATGAATGATATGAAATTTTTATAAAAAATTTTTAGTTCATAGTCTTCGTTAACATTCCGTTTCAGTAGTTTTAGAAAATGTTTTATTTTTTTCATTTAACTACCTTCTATCCTAATTAGTAACTATTTTCTCAACTATTAACAAACATTCTATTAACAAACAAAATAGTTTCTGTTCAGCGAATGACCCTCAGTATGAAGGCAAAAGATTCTTGGCAAAAATATTTGCAGAAGTATATCTTTAGGCATTCTGGTGCTTGGCATCTCTTTACACTGCCTCCCTTACCTCTAAAATGGGTCTGCCTCAGAACGAAGAAAAGGTCCAGTAACATTTCTCAAGGGGGAATGAAGAATTGCATGTCCAAAACAACGAGTGAACGATTAATAACATCTTATTGTGCACCTTCGGACGCCATGGCCAAATACTAACGTCTGCTTTTAACATGTTCAATATTTATGGAGCTTTTGTCGACAAGATATTCAAGTCAGGTTTTGCTGCTGAATTAATCGGACAGCAAATTGCAGAGAAGCAGAGAATAATGCCATGAAGCGGAAATCCATTATCCGGTAAAGAAGATAAGTCGAAGAATAAGTGATAAGATAAAGAAAAAAATGTGAACTAAACAAAAATATTCAGGTCATTGTGCATCTGAATTCGTACTAAACGTAACGAAAACTTCCGATATTCTGTCTCTACTAATTATTTCATAACCTATTCAATACATAAGAACATTATTCAAAAAGTAATGAAGATTGGAAAAGTCCAAAACTTCAGTCCTTTTCATCTGCAAGCAAATAAACAATAAAATATAATATATTGCTGATAGCAACAAACATTATTCAACTTAACGATGAGATAATTAATTTCTTACAATTTCTTAGAATTTAATTGCGATGCAGTACTAAAATTAAACAATACACATATTTCCTTATTACCTCCCATCTCTTCATATTTATTAAAAAGAATAATTCATCTCTCGAATTGCA
>JAFIDM010005346.1:6386795-6415453 GCA_023159025.1 Thereuonema tuberculata
TGCAATTCGAGAGATGAATTATTCTTTTTAATAAACAATACACAGTCGCATGGCAATTTTGGCAACTGCAAGACAAGATCAAGATGTAGTTGTTTTGAAAGACTGAGATGTAGCTTCAGTGTTTCTCTACAACGAAAAACCCTGATTTAAGGATCCTTTATGTTTTCGGATTTATCAAGTCATTAACTTCTACTATCTACTATTAAAATTACAAATTTTATAAGATAAATATTTTTGAAATAAGACATCAAACATCAGGGTTTTGATGAGGTTTGCTTTTTTTGACATCATTGCCTGTTGTTGACATCATTATCACATCCAGCAATAACGAAAATAAAATAAATAACGAAATCTCATGGAGTAATCTAGGTGTCTCCAAAGAGTTCAGCTTCCTAGGATATAAAATTCTAATAACAGACAGACAGACGACAGAATAAACGTGAGTATTTTGATTTTAAAATTGCATTTTAAAAAATGTTTTCTTCAAATCCTTTTATACCGATGTACGTTAAGGAATCGTTACACCAATTATACGTAAGCCGAGAATAAAATTCACTAAAATAAAAACAAAAATATAATACTTTACTAAATCTCTCTGCAGTTCAAATGGAAGTTTAATGTCCTAAAGTAAGAACATAGTGAATGTTTTTTTCCTTTCATTTTCCAGTCCACGACGACCGGAAGGAATTGATTAAGTTTGTAGTACCATTAGGCTCTCTTCACAGAAATAACATGAGAATTATCTGATTATAGGCATTACTTAGAAACTGACACCAATAACAATTTTATGAGGTTTATTTGTTTGTTTATTCAAGAGGCTTTGAACTTTGATATTGGTTTATTTTGAATATTTATTAGTGGTTCCGTTTAGCGAGAAATAAATGTCTCAAAATAAACAAAAGATATTAAATAACACTATATTTAAAGCAGATATTGTAATTTTTTTAAGAGTTTTTTTCGATACCAATTAGGGATTACTTCCAAACTTTTTTGATTAAAATGCTTATGCCAAAATTTGAAAAAGTGAATAAAAATAAAACTCAAAATTAAATATTTTATATTTCAGAAAGTTGTTTCGCTGTAAATTTCAAATGTTGAAGCATGATTTCTTTTTATTACTATTAGGACCATCCGCTGTTTGATAAACTTATGCTTGAGTTCTATAATTAAAAATAAAATTAGGGCTTCATTTATTGGAGTGATAGGGAAATACAACTCTGCTTCGCTCCATGATAGAATTGAAATTTCTCTAATCCGAGAATAGTGAAATAAAATTTGAGAAAAGAAACGTTTGTTTGTTATGTAAATTTTCGCCCTTCAAACATCTAGGTTTACTTTCTAGCTAACTATCACTACAGTTACAATTTTCCAGAAGAAGTAACAATTTATAATGTTATAATGGAAAAGTGAAGCAGGTGAGTCTGTTAACTACATACGACCTTAGGGCTTCGCATTATCAAACACAACAAGTTAGGTACCGCTATTGATTGGACAACTAAACTTCATAAAAATTTTAATTTCTAAAATATTTATGAAAACTCGGGTAATTCATTACTGGCCTCTTAAACTAATAACTTCAAATCACGCTTGAAGCGTGTTTTCCCAAAAGCCTAACCAATTCAAACTGTCGTTGGCAGAAGATAAATTGTATGGAGTCTAAGGGCACTTGACATTCACTAGAGTGAAGTTGATTCTCCAGAAAAAACAGCTCCTCAAAAGAGAGGGAAACAAAAGAACGAAGAAGTCTTTTCATTGGGCTTCGTGATATGTCATCGTTATTCAGATGTAGGTCAGTGAAAACACCCTCACAACCCTTAGATCGATTCGACTACATTTAAACGGATATCTACTACTGGTACTACTTCTTCGTAATAAATAAATAATACACGTAGATCTGTATATCAACGACAATATATGGATAATTATGAATATCTAAATAAGTAAGAACTTTGTAATGAATAACATACAGTCACACACATTGTTAGGGGGGAAAAAACAGCAGAAAATTAAGTAGAAACTTCTTCAGACAAAATTATCAATGACAAGACTATAGTTTAAATTGTTTTAATCCTTTACTTTTGAGAGACATCCACTTCGAAAGCAGTCGAAGTATAGCAAATGCAGTATTAAGACGGAAGTATAAATTGTACCAATATACAGGTAGAGTCAGGCTTGGACTCGCTCTAAAATCATAGGCGAATTTGTGCACCATTGGCCCAGGTTTTATCTTCCTCTTTTCAATGAGAAAATATAAAGAAGAAAAAAAAAGTTTAAGTTAATGTAATAATCGAGTAATAAAAACGAAGAAAGGATGAAATTAAATTTGAGGAGAGGTTTACATGTGGCTCTCCTGTAATTGCTAGCCAGTATTTTAGTAGAATTGCTACAGCGTCCTGCATGACGAGCACTTCCGTAGCAGCGTTTCGAAAGTCAGCTGTTTGGTAGCTTACTCTCCTAATGCCTTGATTAACTGCGTTTTGTGGCTTATGTCGTTTTTATGGATTGGCATCGTTCGGATTCTACTTAACTGTTCTTTATTGAGACAAAATTTCATGGGTTATGAAGTAAGAGGTAAGTTTTATCCAAATTCGATTATTGCATCTATAGTAAGTAGCGTGAGGTGAGATCTAAGAGGAGGAGAGGTTGGTTTGATCTGAATAAGGAAGCATTTTGTCCATCTTGTATTTATCATGTAGTTACCAAAAGATTTGGGAAGGTAGTCGCTTGAAATGGAGGAGGAAGCTAAGATATTCTTATACGATAAAATTCCAAATTCTACGTGGGATACCAAGTTATGGGGAATTTTAATTATAATAGTCGTTTTAAATCATAAAAAATATTCGCTTATAATAATAGGGAGAGGTAAATTAAAATGTAGCGAATGAATAATTTGTCGTTGTTTTTTTTTGGGGGGGGGGGGAGAAAAACCACACATTTTTTCAGGAAAATCAGGACAATGAATGAAAAGAAGAGAAAAAAGCTCTGCAGAGAGAGAGGCTGCCCTTTCATATACTAAAATCCCAATTTTCTGTATGCCGTAATCATGGAGTTCAAAAAGCACTACTATACCGCCATCTTTCGCACATGATAAACAAAAAAAAACTAATGGAAATGTCAAGACTGAGACCTCGGAAATCAACGTTGACAATCAAGATTAGAGAAAATACGATGATATTGTGCACAAATGGATCTTGATAATGCAAGTGCAAGACGTAACGATTCAAACTCAAAGAGGCCTGACTGGCTAGAAGTAAGCTAGGTTGATTATTTTAAAAAGCCTGCACAGAAGAACATGTTTTTTCTTTTCATCCAGTTCATCCCGTGCAACAGAAGGATGCACTTTCTCCCCCTCACTTACAGTTTTTCTTTGAATGCTTTAAAAAGTTGATGTCTCTGAATGTCTGAAAAGTTACACGTAAAGATAGAAGAAGATGCTTCTCTGGAAGAGAATTGAGTCGGAGCTGCTACCTAAGAGAGTAAGAAAAGTTAAAAAAAGAAAAGATGAACTGGCAGAAGATTATGAAACTGGCTCCTCAGAAGGGCCAGTTGTTTTATTTACATGTAATTAATTATTATTGATCATTATTACATGTACCTAATACTGTCTTTGACAGTCAAAGCATTTTCCGTAGTTTGAGTTTTATTTTTATTATTAAAAAAAATAATTTTATCGTAAATTAAATGAGTATTTTTATTTGATAAAAATCCATTCCACTAAACACAACCCTGGGAGCTTGCTGTTTAGTTATTATTAAATAAATAATTCAATTCTTCTGGCGTTGATCTGCTTGTTTCGATTATTATATATGAGTTGTAAAGAAAGTATAGACTCACCCAAGTATTTCCAATAACTTTTCAATACATGATTTGTTTACTTCCAATTTTTTTTCTTAGTTTATTTAAAAGAAATTAATTCATGTACCGTTTAAATATCTCAAACATTTTGAGTAGTTTTTAAATTAAAAAATAAAATCAATTTTCAACTGTAAAGGAAATATAAACTCGCTAAGAAATGTTTCGATTTTGACACCTGCAAAGTGATTGGAATATCCCAAATTTGCATAAAGATAACTAAAATTGACTAAAGTATGTAATCCATTCCTTTTCGTAGCAACATATGCCACTACTGTATCATGCCTCGTGGAAATTCATTAACTGACAAAGAAATACGAAAAAATTATTTTCTCCTTGGTCAAAAAAAGTCAACAAGGCAAATAGCCTCAGAATTAAATCGTACACAGACTGTTATTCAAAATGTCATCAAAAAAGGTGCTAGATATGGAACCATAAAAAGACCAGGTAGACCTCCAAAACTCACACCTTGGGACCACCGGAGATTTCAAGGTCTTGCTGCATCTGATGAGATGTCCACCCGTGAAATTGCTCGTGTGTTGCCAAAGACTGTATCTCACCAAACTGTATGGAAAAGCTTATCGTCAAATAATCACATGAAGTTTGTAAAACTGAAAGCTAAACCCAAGCTCACTGCCACTCATCGTTCCAGCCGACTTGACTGGGCTAAGAAAACAGTGAAATGGTATCAAAGGTGGAACGAAATAGTTTTTTCTGATGAAAACCGTTTCTGTCTTGACGGCCCTGACGGATATTCTGCATACTGGCATGATGTACGCACTCCGTCGACGATAAGATTAAGCAGACAACAAGGTGGGGGTGGAGTGATGGTGTGGGCATGATTTGGGGCAGGAGGTAAGGCAGCTATAGTGTTTGTGGAAGGCAAAATGGACTCTAAAAAATATCAGAACCTTATGTACGACCATTTAATACCATTTGGACCCCTTCTAGGAGACATTTCAATAAGACAATGCTTCTATATATGCGTCAAAATCCACCAAAGCGTGGTTTAAAAAAGAGAAAATTGATGCCATTCCATGGCTCTCCCGTTCACCTGACCTAAATCCAATTGAAAACGTGTGGGTTTGGATGGCAAACATTGTTTATGGCCCAAACAAACAGTACCAGCACTTGAATGATCTGAAGGTTGCAATTTGGAATACTTTGGACCAGATAAAGATGTCCGATTTGAAAAAATTAATTGGGACAATGCCTGACAGAATGATAGAAATTGTAGAGAAGAAAGGAGGACCAACACTTTATTAATTTCAATAATTTTCGAAATATTATGTTTTGAGTTTATATTTTCTTTACACTTGAAAAGTGATTTTTATTTTTTAATTTAAAAACTACTCAAAATGTTTGAGATATTTAAATGGTACATGAATTTATTGCTGTTAAATAGACTTTGAAAAAAAGGGAAGTAAACAAATCCTTTAATAAAGAGTTATTTGAAATATTTGGATGAGTTTATACTTTCTTTACAGGGTGTATCGTAAGTACATTAAATACGTATACAAACACAATATAATATCTTATAATTAAATACTCACAAGATTGTTTTTGCAAATTGGGAAATAAATCATTGTCTTTTTCGAAATCATTTACCCCATGAATTTTTCTTTATTGCTAATGTAGATCAATATTTAAAAATAAAATCATTAATTTAAAATAATACAAAATATTTCAAGGCTCATTGAAAAATGAAAACATTATTTACTCGATAATAACCACTAATATTAAATGACTATTTATAAATATTGTTAGGTTCTACTATCACATCTAGTTATTTAACAATGCAACTATATCTTAAAAACAATTATGTATGATCATGTGGAATAAAAATAATTTATGAAACAGAACGGTATTCTAAATATAATGAGTTGAGTCTGATGTAAGGATATAGCCTAGAAAGCTTGAATAGCTACGGTACCCTTTTTGATTTCGTAAAAATCTTTTGCGCCCTCTGAAATTCAAGGTCTGTGCCCTTTTGGAGGGCCCAGTCCGATCCTGGGTACAGTAGGTAAAATAGTGAATTCGCATTTCAGAAAAATACATGAATTTAATACATTTTGATGCATAGAATCGGATTGAATGTATTGTAATAAAGAAAAAGATTTGAAAAGTTAATATTTATCAACAATTTTGAATAACAAAAACGTGGCATGTTCACATGATAGAAACTCCTTTTTTTCTTTATAACCCATCCTGAAACTAAAGCAGACATTTAAAACGTACCCAAACGAAACAATACGCCACAAGAATCTTAAGTTTATTAGCTGCTTTTTAATTTAACAATTAGAATATCCGGTATGAAAGCAACTGTAAAGCTTTTTTGTGTTATTAACCTTTATTATTATTTACAGAATAAGTAAATATATAATAAGTAATGATAAGTAATAATAAGTAATGATAAAAATTAACAAATATTCTCAAAATTTGTCTTTCAATAAATTAAATATTAATTAAACATGGGTATTTCTTACTCCTACGTCATTCAGAATTACACAGTAAGATGTTTTCCATCTTCTCTTCTATTCTCCTTTTATAGTTCTGTGTTAACAAACGAAGGAAATATTATAGTATCCCCCTATGTTCATAATTTAAAATCTGGTACAAAAAATGGCGGAGATTTAACAATGGAGGAAGGTTGACATTGAAATATTCGACAATTAAGAGAAAAAAGTAAATGAATTAATAAATATCTTAGCAGAATATTCTGCTATGAATTCCATATTTTTATCATTTTGTTAACAAATAATTTTAATTGGATTTCTTTTTTATCTAATCCCAAAACTTCCTCAATTGAAGCTTATCTTCGTCGTTTCTTCTTTTACCCTATGATCGTTATCTTGTATTTTTCTTCATCTGAATGTTCGATTCCTTATTTCGTGAAGCGATCTTTAAAAGCGTCGTTCATTACATTCGACCGGAAATTAAGTTCCACCCGCATCCAGGTTTCACTTAAAAAGAAAAAAAAAGAAAGATCTTTTGTGCGGTTTTAATCAAAATATTGAAGAAGCACAGAGATTAAACCACTCTTTTTTGCTTTTCTTTGTATTTCTTTGCAATTCTCAAAAACTCCTTCACTTTTCACTATTAATAATAATTCCCATTTCCCATTTTTGTCACTCCATTGGCTTTTATTAAATTTATTCAAGTAAATCGATTTATTTTAATCTTGCACCATTTAAGAAGATTCGATCATAACAAAGGCATTAGCGGGAATCGTTTATCGATAGGAGAAATTGCCTGTTTGCTCTTTTAATTTACAGTCATTATTAGAAAAAAGTACTGCCAAGGTTAAATTCGCATCTAAGACTCAAACGAAATCAATATGTCCAATCAAAATAAAAAAGAAATGTTGTAAGATAGCCTAAACTTTGTTTTATTCGTTATCTCTACATAAGACCTTTTTATGATTGGTATTAAATTATTATTAGTGTAATCTTAGTTTCTCCTTCTCTTTTCTATATAATCCCCATTAATCTTCTAGTAAAAGTAAGACAATGTTACTGTGGGTCTACTTACTCAAATGAAGAAGCTTTACCAAGTATCTTACAGCAAAGAGAGAAGAGTCTTTCTATCCTACGTCAGTCTAGTGACGACTCGTAGCGTGGGATACTAAAGTTCTCCTTTTTACTTCTTTGATGTAAGATATTTGCCAGGGATTCTAGTGAGTCCCTCTTAACTGAATGCTGTAGATGATTTAAAGAGAATTTTCGTTCTTAGTGAGATAAATAGGACTACTGCCAACATCATAAAATTCTATCTTTCCATGATACTTTTTTTCCTTGCCGATATCCTAAGAAAATAAAAGAGATTTCTTTATTTATTGTATTTATTGTTACACTTATTGTTGAATCTCTTTTTCCTTTTATTTGTATCATTTAAAACCTTGTAGTGCAGAGAGTGATTGTGATAACTTCATAAAAATCATATTTGTAATTATAATTCTGATCACTGGCAAGAAAAGTAACCATATTCAGTACTTTCTTCTAGAGGAATTGTAATCAATATTAATTATTACTTATATCTGCATCACTTTCGGTCGTCCATCATTTATCGGCTGTTGTTGAAATGGTTTGCTGTAACCTGCTTCAGTACATTGGTGATTCAGGTACAAGAGGTGGTTCTCAATGACCAACCCTAAGGTTTTGCACCGCCTGTCTATAAGATGGCTTGGGTAATAACGCCCATTCGTCTGCCAGCGCCTTCTTCAGCTGGTATGCAGTCTGGTAGGTTTGTACGTGCTGTAAAGCATCTCCCCAGAGCGTCCCATATGTGTTCGATAGGATTTAGATCGGAGAAACGTGCCAGCCAGTTCATTCGAACAATGTCCTCTCTTTCCAACAGCATATCAACAGATGTAGTACGATGGGGTCTTGAGTTAACGTCAATAAACAGGAACTCGGGGCCAACGCCACCTCGTAATAGATGCACCTGGGGAAGGAGTACCTCACAATTTACAGTTCGCGATACGATGCCATTGGCAATACTCAGCGCTTCAACCACAATCCTCAAACTTTCGCCCTTCCTCGAGCTTTTCAATTATGCGACCCCGGGTGAACTCAACCAGATGTTGCCTTGTGGCCATGTCGTTATCTGTAATACAGGTAAGTATGAATATTACAGACCTTTAACCAATCAAAGGTCTGTAACATTCGTACTTACCTTTCATTAACTTGCACATACCTGCTGATCTGCTGCTTTTATCAGTTTCTGTGCTCCCAAGTGACGTCTATCGCAACGATTCGAAAATAAACAGACGATATCTAATAATTGAAATGTTGATGTAACTGAATTTCAAGAATATTACAATAAAGATGTAAATGACGAATTGTACAATAATTAACTATGAGATCAGATCATCTTTATGAATAAAATATTTTGAATAAAAATAGTTTATTCATAAAGATGATCTTATAATTAACAATTATTGTACAATTCTTCTTTAACATCTTTATTGTAATATTCTTGAAATTCAGTTACATCAACGTTTCTGTAACATCAAAAATTCTGTAACATTCAGTTACATCAACGTTCTGTAATATAATGTAAATAACAACCCAATTGTGAGTTTTTTCATATGTATGTTTTTCTATTTCTGATCAGTTATTGCGACATAGTCGAAAGTAAATTATAGGAAATTAAAGCGTATTTAAACATAGTTCATTAAAAACTACTTAGCAACTAATATTTTTTAACTCCTATTAGTTTAATAAAGGTATCCATTTATTATGCATTTATAAATCATAGAATCTAGAAAAAAAAATCGTAAATGGCAAATGAGTTTAACTAAGATTTGAGTGAAATTAATTCATCTACCTGAATATTTTCCTGCTCGAATGGTTGTACGATCTGATACTGCGCAATATCTACTAAAGGTGTATCACGAATTTGTAAATCAATACAAAGCAACTTTAACTTCTGAGTAAAGTTTTTTTCAAAGGATTAGAAATGAGGATTTAAGAAAGCGAAGCGGATTGCAATGGATTGGAGTAAGAGAGAATGGTCCAAGTAAATTGACAGAATGGCTGACAGCGGATTAGTAAAAAATTGTTCGGAAGAAGTTGCCAAATGGAAGAAGATTTGCAGGAAGGCCAAGAAGGGTTGAAGAAAGTGGCCACCTCTCTCAGACTGAAGGCATGTTTCCTTTTTGAGGAAAACAATTTATAAGCCTAAGGAAGAAAAATATTTTCCAGAATCAATGTTAAGATGATTGAAACTGCATCCTCAGATTAAATTGTAAATTAATTATTTCAATTTGAGGAGGTAAAGCTAATGCAGGCGGTCCCCAGGTTACGAACGAACCGTCTTACGAACGTTCATACTTGCTCGCATGACGTAAACGGTTCGTTGGCGCAGCATCTTTATGCTAGCGGCTATTCTCACTGTTCATACGGTTACTTACGCACAGAATCACTTTCGTCTTAACTTTTTTATTCGATTTTGTTAATTTCTGTTTATTCTTATGACCATGCAATAGTTTCTGTAACTTATTATTACAGTAACTTATTATTATTATCATTATTATTATTATTATTAGGAAAGAGGCATTTTCAACTATATAATTGAAAATATATCAACAATGTAGATGAAAAAGAAATATATATAAAAAATGGAAGCATATCGAGGAGTGAAGAACTATTAAAAAAGTGGCTGATAAAATGTAATTAGAATGAATTTCTGTTGTTCAGTTGTTTTCTTTTGTTATTATAAATCCTGTATGTAATATCTCATTTAATTATTTTGTTCAATTTACTTCCAATGTCCTAAATATTTATTGTTACTAGTTCTTACTGTACGCGACAAAAATAAGCTAAACTTAGGTAACTTTAATATACATAAGTACAAACATATACAGAATTACATCAGAAAATTATTTTAACTTTTAAAATTTTGTTATTGCCCCCGGAGGCAGAATGTTTTTTATCTTTCTGCAACGATTGATGCTAAGGCGAAAAACTTTCTGCTGGTGCGGGCGTTTTTTTCGTTAATGTCCCGCAAAAAAAACGTTCATTCTATACCGGGGTACCTCAAGTATACTCTAAGTGGCGCAGTCACCTTAAGACTATCCTCAACCAAAAAAAAAACAACCGAATCTCCAAATCGACAACCAAAAAGTACAATATCTATACGATATCTTTCTGCAGCCGTCATTTTCGTTCTGCGACAATGTCGCGTCGTCGCTTGATATTCTGCTTCTGGGTTACTGCCTAATTTAAATTTTCCAAAATTTAAATTAGGCAGTAACCCTTAGCGGTCTACTTGACAAAAAATCACTTGAAGACTATACATTGATGTAAGTCTTTTAATGTTTTTTAACAATGTATTAACATTGTATTCAAAATTAATTAAACAATTATAGTAAATCTATATTCAGAACCTGTTGATAAGAATTTGTCATTCCTAACGGGACTGTAATTGTTGTATTTAGAATCATAATATTAAAAAAAAAAATATTACTAACATCAGTAGTAGTAGTACAAGTTTCTAGTCTTGTGTTTCCCCAGCTAAGACAGCATGGAGAGTTAACGACTAAAACACATGTTGACAAGTATTTATTATTATTATGTAAAATTTTCAAACCATGGGTTTCCCCAGCAAGCACAACATGGCGGACAAGGACCAAAGCACATATTAAAGTGTAAAGACATGTGCAGGAATGATTAGGGATGTGTGGTTGTGTCCATAAATTTCCTAACTATGCGTGTTACGTTGAGTATTCTGGAGTTGTGCATAAGTGTTTTTGTGAAGTCCTAGAGTGCTGAGACTGTGGTGCAATGTTTGAGGCACCAGACCAGTGGCGGACAGGACGATGAGTACAACACGTACTCGGTCCTGCCTCCACTGCTTCTGGAGCTCGTGTGTTAGGTCTATGTATTTACTTATCTTGTCTGCGTGAGTTTTCTGCATGTTCTTGTTGATAGGCACTGCAATATCAATGAGATAGGTCTATTTGTTGACCTTATCAACAAGTGTGATGTCAGGTCTGTTGTTATTATATTATTATTATGTTTCAAACCTTGGGTTTCCCCAGCAAAAACAATATGGCGGGTCAAGGACCAAAGCACATACTGCCAAGTGTAAAGATGTGTGCAAGAATGATTAGGGATGTGTGCTTGTGTCCATAAATTTCCTAATTATGCGTGTAGTGTTGAGTACCACAGCCTTCTGCAGTTGTGCATAAGTGTTTTTGTGAAGTCCTAGTGTGCTGAGACTGTGGTGCAATGTGTGAGGCACCAGACCAGTGGCAGACAGAACGATGGGTACAACACGTACTCGATCCTGCTTCCACTGCTTCTGGAGCTCGTGTGCTAGATCAGTGTATTTACTGATCTTGTCTGCGTGAGTTTTCTGCATGTTCTTGCTGATAGGCACTGCAATATCAATTAGATAGGTCTGTTTGTTGACCTTATCAATAAGTGTGATGTCTGGTCTGTTGTGATGTATGGTTTTGTCTGTGTGAATGGGGCGGTCCCAGTATAGTTTATATGAGGGTGATTCTAATACGCTTTGTGGTATGTACTTGTAGTACGGGACCGTGCTCTTAATAAGTGAATGTTTGTGTGCTAGTTGTTGATGAACGATCGATGCTACCTGATTGTGTCTGTGGAGGTAATCTGTTTGAGAGAGAAGGGGACAGCCTGATATTACGTGGTCGATCGTCTCATGCGTAGTGTGGCATTTCCTGCATTTGTCGTCATGTGTGTTTGCATCGTGTAGAATGTGTTTCTTGTAGTTGCGTGTGGAGATGACTTGGTCCTGTATTGCGATCATGAACCCTTCGGTCTCTCCAAACAGCTCACCACTCGTCAGCCATCTGTTCGACGCTTCCATGTCGACATGAGGCTGGCTGAGTTCGTGATGATGTCTGCCATGGAGTTCCTTACGAGCCCATGATTCACGCAGCTGCTGAGTGTGGGTGTCAGGGGTCGTGAGTGTTGGAGAAGAGTTTTCGAGGTTCAGGGGTGTGAGGTGTGTGTCAGCCTTGACAATGGCTGAGTGAAGTGAGGAGTCTTCTGCTCTTTGGTGGAAATGTTCCCTAAGTGTATGTACTTGTTTTTCGTGTAGGGTGATGAGGTTGATGAGTCCTCGGCCTCCCTCCTTGCGGGGAAGAGTCATCCTTTCCGTAGCGGACTTGGGGTGGTGCATGTTGTGTTTCGTGAAGGTAGTGCGTGTTGCGCGTTTTAGTGCTTCGAGTTCGGTGTTTGTCCATGGAATTATGCCGAACGAATATGTTAGTGTGGGAACAGCAAAAGTGTTGATAGCTTTAATTTTATTTCTGGCGTTGAGTTGTGTTTTGAGGATTTTGTGAACTCGAGCAAGGTATGTGTTCTTCAGTGCATTTTTGAAGTTTGCGTTGTCAATGACGCGCGCTTGCTGGAAGCCCAGGTACTTGTAGGTCTCTCCCTCTTCCATGGGAGGATGGCCAAACCATGGTCCAGTTCAAAACCCTCCAAATTCGAAGTCTTCCCACGTATTATGTGTAACTTGCGGCATTTGTCAATTCCAAATTCCATCCCAATGTCTTTGGTGAACTGTGTGGTGACTTATAGTAAATTAGTAAGTCGTGCATTGTTTGTGGCATAGAGTTTAATGTCATCCATGTAGAGTAAGTGTGTGATTTTATATGGTGTCACAGTGCCTGTGGTAAGCCTATAACCGTGTTTTGTGTTATCTAGTATATGGCTCAGTGGATTCAAGGCGAGGCAGAACCAAAGAGGACTCAAGGAGTCTCCCTGGAAAATACCTCTTCTTATGGGAATGGGATCTGTAGTGATGGAGGTGTTAGAGGTGCGTAGGTGTAATGTTGTGTTCCAACTCTCCGTCGTGGCAGCTAAGAATGCCGTGATCTTGGGGTGTATTTTGTAGATATGAAGAGTGTGTAGGAGCCAGGAATGAGGGACAGAATCAAATGCTTTCTTGTAATCGATGTATGCGATATGCAAGCTCCTATTCTTCGCGCGTGCCTGGCGCAGGATTACAGAGTCAATAAGGAGTTGCTCCTTACAACCCTGGGAATTCCTGCGACAGCCCTTCTGCTGTTCGGAAAGAATGTTATATGTCTCGATGTGTGTGTAGATCTTGTCTGCGAGGCAGGAGGTGAGGAGTTTGTAAAGTGTGGGGAGGCAAGTGATTGGGCGGTAGTTTGCAGGTTGCGCTGTTTCAGTGTTCTTGCTCTGTAGGTATGTTATTATTATGTTTGTATGTTTCAAACCTTGGGCTTCCCCAGCAAAAACAATATGGCGGGTCAATTATGACATCATTATACTGTATTATTATTACCACGTACAAGCCATTCTAATATTGTTATTATTACCGTACATGCACTGTTCATGAGGGAGCCGAGTTGCAAATCCAATATACGAGCGTTCTCAGGAAATTATCTCGTTCGTAACCCGGGGACTGGCTGTATTATAAAAGTATTTGAAGTTTTCATTTTTAATATACATTCTTTATCTATAAATTCATTGATAGTGCTTTAAAAATTATTTCTAAATAATTTATTTTTTGATTATCTTCTAAAGAAAAACCAATTATATAGTGAACTTTTCATTGTATAAAGAATAATTTTCAACTCAATCTACTTTCATTAGAAGAAAAGAAATCGAAGATGGTGATGATCACGCAGCAGCCCAGGTAACAAAAAAACTGTTGCAAAGTAATCGATCAGGAACTGTTTCAATAGGAGTTTCTCTATTTCATTTGTCGTTTTGTGCCTCCGTAGGGAGATGATATGCATTGGGGAAAATGGAAGGAAGATTACATTGAGCAAAGTAATTAAATAAGGGAAATCATTACCCAGATTAAGAAAAACCGAACACCAAGTGTGAATAGCATTTCTCTTAGATTAGAGAAACTTTGGTTTAATTCTGTTTTGTTTTCTGAAGCTACTTTAAGATGTAATTTCAATAAATTAATGATTTTTCTAAACCAAGGTTCGCAAGCGAATGAAATTAAAGCTGCAAATTAAAGCTGTTTAAACTCCTAAATTGAAATCCATATAAAGCAAATTTGAAACAATAAAATCAAAAAAATATAAAAAAACAAATATTGTAATTCCTTTTATCCCATTTATCTTGGATTTGACTGTGAAGTCTGGTCTGTTAAGGTGAAGACGTAAGGCTACCTTATTATCACATTTTTTAGTCTATATTTTGAAGATACTAAAATAAAGGAAGCACTCTTAACTAGGAGCCAAGATCAATTCGGACTGTAAATTTGTTTAAGATTTACTCAAATTCAATTTGAAAGCGGAATATACGCAGTGGTAACTAAAGGTATAAGGACGGAACATAGAGAAATTCTTAGTAACGAAATTTTGATGAAACAAGATAGAAATGATAAAATGAAATAACTTTAAAATGATAATATTATCAGCTGATGAAATAAAATGTAATAATACAAAATGAATGCAATTAGTGTCAAAAAGGTTTTGAGAAAAGCATTATTCCAACTGTGATAAAAATATGCTAATTGAGCAATTTGTTTAATTTTATGAAACTAATTAAATAATTTAGAAAGAAATATTAATTTTCATATTAAATAAATAAGAAGTAAAACAACAATACAAAAGATTTACAAATCAAATTTGTAATAGAACAACAGAACAGAAAACATAAACATAACAAAAAACATAGAAGAAAAGAAATCCAGAAAATTCTCCTTTGGCAGAATAGATTTGTTCAAATACAAATAATACATATTCGGCAGCCAAATATGAAGTAGAAACAATAACAAATATAAACAGAAAATAAAGAAACTTTACTTTACTAAAAAAAATTTGTAAATACAAAACCAAATAGCATATTGAACAATTATATAGATAAAACAATTCAAATATAACAGATAGTTGTAAACATTAAAATACTACATAAATTTGAAGGTATATTGAATAAGATAATCAGTATCAAAAATTTATTGTTCTTGTATAAAAATTAAATCGGTTAAGATTATAAAACTTTACTGAAACTGGTGAGGATTTAGTAAAGCTCGAATTGATGGAATTTTTGAAATTATTATACGGCGAAGAGATGGTTTTAAAAGAAATTTTTATACAATTTCACCAAAGGATTTTTATTTTTAAACATTTAATTAGTCACCAAAAATACTTGATTGAATCATGAGTTTTTGGACTTAAGGAATAAAAGGAATAATGTGTAACTTAGTTGAAGTTACACATGAATGATAAAGAGGAAAAAAAAAATACCAAGTTGTCGGTTGATTGCTGAAAAAAGTTTAAGAATTTAAAACAAAAATTGACAAACTGAAATTATAGCATTAATATTTAGGAATTTTATTAATGAAAATCAATTTAAAAGTGGAACTAAATAACTGCGTGAATAACAAGTTTATCAAAAAAACAGCCTAACAGAACTAAATTTTTTTGATTCTATCATTATTGCATTTCATTCTATATACAGGATTACTACAAAAGAAATAGACACTTTTGTATAAAACAAAAACTCAAAGTGATATCGACATGCATTTTGCGCTGTTAGGTTGAGGAAATGTAGAAGTTTCGACGACGACACATTGTTGGTACTATTCCGCATATTGCTGCGCAGTCGGAAGCATAATATCTAAGATGGCTGCAAACGCTCTTGAGAAATCATGTGTGCTTGAATTAGCCAGAACGAACATCGTAACTGTTGTCCAAAGACATGTTCAAACACGTTTCGGAAAGCCACCATCTACTAGACAGTCAATCTACGATTGGTTCAAGAAATTTGAAATGACAGGTCGTTTCAGTAAAGGCAAAAGTCCAGGGAAACCCCGCGTGGCAGAAGAAAAAAGGGATTGTGTTCGTGCTGTTTTAGAGAAGTCCACGATATCAACAATAAGGGCGAGTATGGAACTACAAATTCCACTACAAACTGTGAAGGAAGCGACTGAAAATGACACCTTACCGATTGCAGTTATTACAGCATCTACATGAACGTGAAACGTCGAGATTTCCGCCTTGAAATGCTGCAATATAATTTACAAGAAGATGGCTTTATGGGGCGGATAATTTTCAGTGACAACTTTCTACTTGAATGGCAAAGCGAATAAATAGAACATTCGAATTTGTGGGACTGAATATCTGAGGGCGTTTGTGTAGCATTGGATTCTCCAAAAGTGAATGTGTTTTTATGCGGTATCCCGCACGAAGGTCTATGGTTCCTTCTTCTTTGCAGAAATAAAAAGTAACGGGAGCTACACAGCTCGATATGCTAGTCAATTGGTTGATGGCCTCAACTGCACGAGGACGCGGGTAGCTTCATATTCCAACAGGACGGAGCACCTCCCCACTGGCACATGTTTAATAAAGATTATCTCGACAGAACACTTCCACTGGATTGGCATGCAACAAACTGGATTTGGCTCTGGATTGGTCGTGCAACAAACTGGATTTAGCTCTGAATTGGCTGTGCAACAAACGATAACCGCGCTCGCACCCTGTGGTCACTAAGGAGCCCCGATCTCACACCGTGCGGCTTTTTTCTTTGGGGATTTGTGAAAGACAGGATTTTTGTTCTCCCACTTCCTAATGATTTAGTTGAGTTGAAACTACGTATCATAAGAGTTGTGGCTAAATGTTGATGCAGATATGTTACACAAGGTTTGGGATGAACTAGACTATGGTTTTGATGTGTCCCGTGTGACAAAGGGAGCACATATTGAACATTTGTGAGTCTCAAAGTAAACTGGAATAATTACTTTAAAAAAGAGTTAATAACATTAATTAGCTGTTAACATTAATAGTTTTGTATTACTAAAAATTTTAAAGTGTCTACTTCTTTTGTAGGATCCCTGTACATATTTGCTTTGAAAAAAGAGTAGGAAAGAAAAAGTAGGGTTTACAAAATGGGATTAACGTGTTGTCAAAACTGTTTAGAAATGACTGTTAGGCCCAACACAAGAATATTTCATTGCCTTTTGCCTTCGGCGAGGTCATAGCCAGTTTGGCTCATGGTTTCACCTTAGGACAGCCTTTCTGATTCATTTTTATCGAGGGGACTGGCTAGAGCTGAAGATCCAGTAGAATGGTGAAACAGCTGTACTCTAGTTCCCCTCATAAAAATGAATCGGAAAAGGCATTTTGATTGTTTATTCTTGTGTTGGGCCTAACAGTCATTTCTAAAAAGTAGGGTTTATTAAAAAAAAATTACTTTATCTAGAATAACAGGAAAGAGATAAAACATCTTAGCCAGGAGCTTAAATGAGACGTGGACTTGAGCTAAAAATAAAAACTTTCTTAGGCTTATTAGGATTAGAAGAGAAAATCTACTTAACCGTTTGGAATCTCGACTTAGGAAATGCTAAAGCTGATCCATCCATTCAAGTATCCCAACCCCGATGAGGGGGTCCGGAATATCGTTCAATGATTTTAATGTAGATATAGGAATACAAGTTATTCAAATTTGTGTTTTTATACGTTTTACTTTTACAACGCTATGATTCCATCTCCAACCTTAATTTATTTAAAGAAAGCGGCAATAACTAGTCTGTACCACGATAACTACAGAGTCTGCCAGAGCGCAGATAGGATGGTCGTCGGAAATCGCATGCGCATATGTTGGCTTCCCCATCCCCTCGTAAGCTGTACCATGGAATAAATAGATAGTAAAGGCAGTCGCCTATATGTTCTGTAGTATAAATATCTCGGGCTATTTGGACTCTATTCTTTCTTCATTATAGGTGATTACAAATCAGTGAATAATGAACTTAAGTTAATAAATTTAATTATAATTAAACTACTAAATTTCAAATTCTTTTTCTTTTCTATTTATAGTTTATATTACGACATTAATATTTTGAAACTTAATGTAAAATATACGTAATTATGTAAAACATGCTTGTGTTTAAATCTTATTTCTCTAAATTTTGGGAAGTGGGAGGGTGGGCGCATAAGCATAGAAAGAGTCAAGGGACCTCGACTTGACAAAGATTGGGAACCGTTGATATATCCATAAATAGATACACATAAATAAATTGGGAACTTTTTTTTAAAAGCAATTTTTTTGAAGCACTTTACTGTGATGTCATCATCAATACGGATTTTTATCTTTGTTAGAAAATTATTAGAAACAAATTCAACCTTATTTTTTTTAAGCTGTTAAAGCTTAAAATATCTCGGTCCTATGAACAAATTATTTTTTTTTTATTGAATCGTTTGTTAATATTACTCATTCAATTTTTTATGTTATTTTTTTTTCAATAATTTAATAATTAAATATTAACATTTGCAATTAGTTTCTTATTTTCTTCAGGAAATTGAGACAGAATTTATTAAATACTACATGTTTTTGATTTTTTTGTATTTTTATTTTCTTTAATTACTGTATACGATTTCTCTTCAGAATCTTAAGATATAATAAGATTAAGTATTAAGGTTTATAATAATGGAAATTGATATTAATTTTCATTTTGCATTTTTATTTTGTAATTTTACTTTTTCAATCATCGGGATGGTTGAAATATCATATGAGACCTAAAGGGGAAAACCTTGAAGGGAAGTTGTCTTTTTGTGGCGACCAGGTGCTAATGTCTCCTGTCTAATGAGAGCATTCAATGCAACACATTTAATTGAATGTCAGACGAAACATTTGGCAAAATGACCTTTGAAACACTGCGCAAACCAACAGAGCTTAAGATTTTCATAAAAAAAAAAAACAATTGTTGTAATTCTTTCAAAGTTTAATGTGTTTAACAATGACAAGACAGTTATTATTTAATGAAATTGCTAATGTACAGTAACCTAAAAACATCACAAATCTCTAGAATCCTTTACCAAAGCCTACATTTTTTTATCATTAATTCGTTTATCGATGCTAACGATCAGATGCAGAGAACAGCTGCCCAACACAAGATAAAGAAGGCCATTGTGGCCGTAATGAAAAGAAGCTAATGATGGCCATTCAAAGTTGTTAAAATGAATCCTGCAAACAACATGTAAATTAGCAAGAACTTATAAAGCAAGATCGGAAATCAATCGAATGTCCATAAACGTATCTATAAATGTACTGTATTTTCGTGTATAACAAACTGCAAAACCTTTACGTACTGACTGGAATGGAACATTTACAGTGCAAAAAAGTTTTCTGTTTACAGCAAATTAAAACGATAGCAAGGAAATACTGTAAGTAATGAAGTTCAGTTCAGCCTTATTCAAAAAAATGTTATATTAAAGTTAAAATGTTTAAAGAAAGATATTAACTCATTTTTTAGATCCTTTGAGTCTTGTACTATTATTAAATTCTGTCGAAATATCATCATCATTATATATTATTTCTCAAAGGGTTTTTTTTGTCGGAACGCTATATTTCCTTTACTACTTCATCAAAATCAATGATTGAGGCATCATTTTGCAGATTACGTTCCCCGCTAATGACAAAAAATAAACAAATTGTTTAAAATTAATGTTTTCGTTAAAAAACTTTATTTTTAAAAACTTTTTATACAAATGTAGACACGCTTTAACAGAAGCGCCTTATTTTTCGAAAGTGAAAATATTGCTTTAGCGTTGTAACCTTCAAATCTTTCCTTTTTTGAATAAAAATGCACTTTAAATGATATTTCATCGTTTATTTAATAACAACAGATAAAAAAAAAAAAACAAAGATTTATATTTTAATAAAAATAAACGATTTATTACAATAGAAACATAAAAATTAGTCAACTTCTCATATATTATTTTATATTATTTCTCAAAAGGTTTTTTTTTGTCGGAACGCCATATTTCCTTTCCTACTTCATCAAAATCAATGATTGAGGCATCATTTTGAAGTATGTTCCCCGCTAATGACGAAAAATAAACAAATTGTTTAAAATTAATGTTTTCGTTAAAAAACTTTATTTTTAAAAACTTTTTATAAAAATGTAGACACGCTTTAACAAAGCGCCTTATTTTTCGAAAGCGAAAATATTGCTTTAGCGTTGTAACCTTCAAATATTTCCTTTTTTTAAATAAAAATGCACTTTAAATGATATTTCATCGTTTATTTAATAACAACAGATAAAAAAAACAAACAAAGATTTATATTTTAATAAAAATAAACGATTTATAACAATAGAAACATAAAAATTAGTCAACTTCTCATATATTATTTCTCAAAGGTGTTTTTTTTATTTCCCTTAATACTTCATCGAAATCAATGATTGAGATATTTTCAAGATTACGTTCACCGCTAATGATGAAAAATAAACAGATTGTTTAAAATTAATGTTTTCGTTAAAAAAATTTATTTTAAAAATCTTTTTTGTAAAAATGTAGAAGGCAATCTATTGACAATCTGTTCATTTATTTATTTCCACATTACCATTCGGTGACTGATCAAGATACCATGCGAATTATTCGCACGGGTCAACTTTTTTATAAAACTTGAGAAGACGCCATCTATTGACAATGTGTTTAACTAACATGCACACATGTTATTGTTGGATTTGTTTATTATTTCTCAAAGGTGGTTTTTTGTTGCGAATTATTCGCACGGGTCAACTAGTCTTATATATTTATTAAATAGGAAAGTCAGTAAGAAACTGCTGTTTTGTAAAATTATTGGTTTCTAGATATGAAGATAGCTATCATAGAAATGAAATACTACATCGCAGAAGAATGTAAACAGATTTTTCACAGCATTTTATAACAATTTCATTTTAATTCAAAAAATTCTTTGCGCGTTTGTTCGAAAAATTCGAAAGCCTTTTCTCCTACTCAAGAGTAGAATTCGTTGAAGGTGCTATCTTAGGATCTTCTACCTTTCGTAGAATGAATTCATTGAAGAATCTGTTTATCTGATGAAAAGTTTATTTTAAATTCAATAAAAATTGGCTTCAGACTGTAAAATATTTCTCTAGAAAACAATTTTGTGTCCCTATTGCCTCTACTTAGTAAATATACTAATAAGTAAGCTGTCTCCTACTTGTTTGTCAGAGGATTGCAATTATTAAAATTAACAGAAGCTGAAAAAAAGGATTTGACGCGTCTATTTCACCTTAAATTTAATTGTTCAATTTTGAAGTCAAAGATTTTTCCGAATATCAAATATAGGGCGTCGTGAGTGATCGAGTGCTGTCCGACGTGCTCGACTTACACACATGTTCTGGATTCCAATGCCGGTGGGTTTTTGTCGTTCTTTCTTTCGTGTTTCTTGCCTTTCACTTCATTCCTTACTGAAAATCTTGAACACTCCTTGTGAATTTCAGGTACCAAAGCAGAATTTTATTCGTAAAAAATTGACTTTAGCTTTAGAGTGCTATCCATGAATGAGGAAATCCTGCTGCTCAAGTTGTCTTGCAACTAACGCTTATGGAGTATATTCAAGCTTTGCAACTAACGCTTATGTAGTATATTCAAGCTTTGACAAATGTTTTCAAGTTGATTTGAGATCTGAATTCCTTTGTTATTGTAAACTGTGTGAAAAACCTTCTAGCTTCATATTAATTTTACAGTCTGTTTATATAGTATCAAACCTATAAATTTCTATTTTTTAGGAAACAGCATTATGAGCATGTTAAGTGAATAGTAGAACTTTAGAGCACCTAATAGGTGCTAATAGAGGAATTAAAAGGAACTCTAGAGCACCTAGTCTCATTCATATAAAAATATAAAACTATAGATAAACTAAACTTAGTAAGATATCAATATCCTCATTTGCAATTTCTCTGTACAACACTTTCTAAAAATTCTTTGAAGAAAATGGAAAATAAAAATTTTGAAGCAATGACTTACGCGTTAGTTTAAAATAAAAGAAAGTACAAGATAGGAATTTAGTTTATAAGAAATAACAAAAATGTGTTAAAACTACATTCAAAATTTTATTATTAATGAAACTTCGATAGTTATCGTTTTTCAAACCAGACTATAAATGTAGTAGTCTTACCAATCTTAAACCTTTTTTTCGTTACATACGTAGGCTATTTAAGTTAGAAATGACTAATGTTATTATCTCGGCTGTTTCCACTTGTGATTAGCTACAATGGATATTTTGTTTTCACTCTAACGGCCGGTTTCTCGAAAGATCTACTCTTGGATCTGTGGTAAGTCTAATTGAATTCAATAGTGTTGCAACATAAGCTAATACTATTACAACTCTATTTGGAGAAATCGACAATTGAAGTTTATCTGACGCTAAAATGTGTTTGATTCGTATTTAGTCTATTCAAAATTTCATTCTGCTTTTATTTGCTGTGGAGGAACAGTTCACGGGTTAAGTTGGAAGCCAAACTAGTGGGTTTATTTTCACAAGGTGGTAATTTTAGTGGTTGTGGTAGTGTCGAAAGCATTACTGGGATGCTATTAAAGTAATGTTATACAATAAAATAATAAATATACAATAAATGTTCGTCACCATTTTTGCTTTGCAAATTGCATGCAAGTCACAAAACATCACCAAATAATGAATAAACGTTAAATAGAATTAAGGAATAAAAAGATCCAAATTGATCAGGTAAACGATCCAATTTGTTTCAGTAATATATTACTCAAAAGGTTGATAACCTTTTGAACCAACAGCAAAGCACTTGATGACATCTTTTCCAATCCTGTTATCAGTCCTTATCTTATTTTAGTTGTAATCAACTGAAATGCTTTTCTTAACACTATTCTGCTGCCATTTCATAATGTTCATGCAAATTGAAGACCATAACCGGAATGCCTACGATTAAAAACTGACTAAGTTTAAAGGACGAGATGGAAATAATATTCATAATGCAGAATGGAATTATCTATCTTGTGTCCAACATGATGGTAATAATTACAAGTATTTAAAAAAATGACTTTTAGGTGAATATGAGATTCACGTTGAATACTTGTTAATATTTTTCTTCTTTTTCCGTCTCGATTTTTAAGCAGATATCCATAAATTTCTAGTTTTGTTAGAATTCACTAATGGACATATGGACAGTATGGATGATTTATATTGATGATACATCTTAATTTACACCATAGTTTTATCAATTTTTTTCTTCGTATTATTGATTGCTTTGATATATTTTAAATATCAGTTAAAAGACAATGAGTAAATTTAATTAAAATAAATCAGGAATGAAATTTAATGAGATTCTTGATTTTTTTTTATACCTACTTAGATTAGGCAACATCTAAAAACAGAAGATTCTCGAAAGCATAATAATCATTTGCTTAAGTTTTGAACTAACATTTAATAGTGAAAGTTGCTCATCAACTTTAAAATTTATTCACAACTTTTCTTGATGTTAAGAAGTTCTTTTTTAAGCACTTTCTTCTTCGTTGAAAATGCAAATGATTCTCAAGAGACGAAATTAATCAGAGGCGACCAAACACAAGAAGTTCGTTGGAAATTCTGCTTTTCCATGAAATGTTTATAAGATTTATGAAGCAGAAGCGTTAGTTACTTTTGCAATTTTAAAGAAAAATATAAAATCATCTTAGATTCAGATATTTGTGGTTCTATGAATATGTATTCCTTTGAATTTTATTAAAACTGATTCAGCAGAAAAATGAAAGAAATAAACATGCAGTTGGGAATTTATGTTCAGAACTGAATTTATAATGTATTTTGCCATCATTATACAGGACGAATGTAAATACCAGATTCTCATCACAGGCTGAGGTGTAACTTTATGAATATCTCTCTCCGAGATTATCGTGTCTTTAATAATTATAATCTAATCTCTTTAAGAAAAAAATCTCTATACGTTAAAGCCAGTATAATTTCTAGTATTTTTTTTTATCATTATCTTGTAAATTTGTTTCTTGAATAACTGCTTTACGTATAAGTGTACTTTTATTCGATGAATGTCTCCATCTGAGTAATGGCATATCATTTTTGTTTTGTCAATTGTATTAGAAACTAGACTATTAACATTAAACTTAAAATGAATGACATCAATTTCGGAAACTGTGAAGTAGAGATAAGATATGCAAAAAACCAGTGAATGTCTTGAGAGTACGAGAGAATATATTACGAACTTAATCCTTAATATATAAAGCTTTTATTATTCGTCTTGGTGAACCATTGCTAAGAAAATCTTGAAAATCACGTTAATCAAAAATATTAAATGATCGAGTTGCATTCATTCCCTTATAGTATAAAGCTTATGTTTCTCATTTTACAAAATGATATCAAACTGTTATAATTCATATACGACTGTGTTAGGTGGTAGAACATTTCTAATCATTTTTCACTTACAACAATCCAGAAATCTGATGATGTAAAGGGCTACATTTAAATCCAAGAAAATATTCGCACTCTATGAAGATTTCAAGTACACATATTAGCTTAGATTCGTACTCCATCAAAGATGGAGTCTGGCTAACAGTATGGCCAACTTACTTTGATATTGTGCAGCATGATTTAAGTTTTTTATAATGTTGAACTGAGATTAAAAATATTCAAATCTTAATCACTAACGTACCTGAAACTTAATATCGTTTCTTATGTTAGTCAACATTCTCTTACAACAGAAAATTTGACGAAACGTTTGATAATTTTAAAGCTTTTGCAATTTAAAGATATATGAACCTTCCAGTTTTTAATATTTTTAAAATTCGTTTTCCAAGTCCTCATTTTTATATTGAACAATTCTTCTGTATTTTCAGTATTAGTTAATTAATGTAACCACATCTTTCGATTTTATTATAATCTATTGTTAACCTTCGTCATTGCAAAAGATTCTTTTTAACTTGTAAGATGGGTTTAAAATAATGGTATCTGTTAGTAGACATCCTTTCAACTTTTTACTGACCTTCAACGAGAGAAGCAAAAATATTTTTTTTCTTTTTTAGGGGCGAAATTTTAGAATCTTTCATTGTACAGAGATCTCAATGAGACGTTGAGGGTTTTTCTTCCTTTCAGAGATTCTCGAGAACTTTGAAAAAAGGATTTTCAATTCTAAGGTTTTTTTATATCATTTAGCATCTGCCGCCTAGAATGTTTCAGCACAGAAAGAACCATTTGCCTTAAATTTTCATCGATCTTGACTTTATTATTATCGGAAGATATAAAGCCAATCTATCGGAAGAAAGTTTCATGTTAATTTATTTTTCAGCAAATTTGCGGTTTGAAATAGTATATAATTCTGATTTGTTAATAATAAAACTATAAATTGAAAAACGCAAACACAAAACATATTATAATAATAATAATAATAATAATAATAATAATACACAAGCACCCATCCCTAACTATCCTTCCAAACTTTTTTTTTTTTTTTAACACTTGGCAATACGTGCTTTGGTCCTTGACCCGCCATATTGTCTTAGCTGGGGAAACCCATGGTTTTAAACTTTTTCGAGATAATAATAATAATAATAATAATTATTATTATTATTATTTTTATTATTGAAATTAACAAAGACAACATGGCGGGTCAAGGACCAAAGCACATATTGCCAAGTGTAAAGAAGTGTGCAAGGGATATGTGGTTGTGTCCATAAATTTTCTAACTATGCGTGTTGTGTTGAGTACCACAGCCTTCTGGAGTTGTGCATAAGTGTTTTTCTGAAGTCCTAGAGTGCTGAGACTGTGGTGCAATGTGCAAGGCACCAGACCAGTGCTGAACAAGACGATAGGTACAACACATATTCGGTTCATTATTATTATTACTTAGTTGTATTTAAACATCTTACAATCATTAATTGTAATTATTTATAAATATTTCTTCCTTGCAAATCGCTTTGCTGCAGCTACATAATAATGAAATAGAAAGATAATATACTGTAAAGCTCATCTGTAGGTACTGACTTGATACTAAAGAAATAGTTATAAGCAATTACAAAGTTGTCCGTTGGTAATGTCAAAAGAAAACACCAATTAAAAAAATATATCTACTCTTGATGGTTTACAATTTTACAGGATGATTTTTTTGTTTTAATGAGGCAAAGGATCGAGTACAAAAATCATTATTTAATTAATAAATCTCATTAAGAGTCGTAGTTTAGTAAACATGGCTTCTTCCCATTCGATTTTATTTCAATCAACAAATATTCGTATTCTCAGTAAATGCTGTTTTAATTTTTACGTCTATTTAACTCATTTATAAATGAGTCTCATTTTTATTACAGATTTTCTTTTTTCCTTGACTTATTTCCAAAGAATTAGTGTTGTTGACATACGAAAGAGATAAAAACTAACTCCCCAAGAATACATTAAGATTTTAGATGGAAGGAGATTCAGCCTCCTTAACTATTTATATATTTCAAGTTAGGTTTAGTTCCATAACATGTTATTCTATTAACTTTTCTTTCTACAAATACTTTCTGCTATAAATATGGACACCTATTTTAAAGAGATATTAGTCTTTAACAGTTTGTCTATTATCAGAATAGCTTTGCCTCAAGTATAGTTCACTTAATTTCCATTTTTTTCGTAATAATTTAGATAAACATGCATTGGATCAAAGAATTTCTCCTCTACGATATTTTTAGTTGTGTTTAATCGATTTCCTTTGCTAGGGAGACGACATAGCGGTAATTGAGCAAGCAAGAACTTTTGATCTGAAATCTTTTGTCCACAAACTCATTATCTTTCTTTTCACGGCGTTTGGTTGACCTGCGTTTGGCGAGTCTCCCTCATTGATCCGCTTCTGACTCTATGACCTATGGTAATGCGTTTTCAGAAGCTGCCTAATGTGTTTCTAAAAGCCATGTCAATTTCCATCGCTCTTCAACTAGAAACCACAAGCTTAAACTTGTAACATTACACTGCGCAGGAAACATTAAACTCCAAATTGCGAAAGAAAGCAGATATTCTCCAAGTAACTCTTAATAATCAATCTCAGAAGTTAGTCTTAGTTTTATCTCAATAAAAAGAGATAATATTCTTTCTTTACTAAAAAGTATATCAAATATTATGGGAATACTTTATAAGAAATTTCTTCTAATAACAACCGAATTCAATTTAACACTTAAATACAGGAGCAGCAATTATGTCTTAGGAGCCAATTTGGTTCCATAAAAATTCAGTCGGCGTAATTGAAGCCAATGGAAACGATCGATCCACCAGAATCTCATCATCACTTCACACAATTTATTACTTACATTGAAAGCCGTCTTTTATGATTAAAAAAAGTAAGAAGTCAGAGGCCAGAAAGTGAGCTCTACGTCATCAATTTTGTGGTCAGTTGAGATCTAACTGCGGCATTTTTTGAGTCAACAAGCGTAATTTATTCTGGCTGGTCCTTCTGCTTCTGTCAACATCGAGATTGGAATAAGTAACTCCGAAGAATCACAGCCGTACACTGAGGGAGCTTTTTGTCAATTTCTAAAAAACTTCAATTGCTTCAGTGTTAACAAATATTACAGTACTAACATAAAAATAACATTAGTGTTTCGTAATATTTTCAAAATCTTTCATTACAGCGTTATTTTCTAGAGTCATGACAGTCTAGAAAAAAGCATTTCATTTCATTCTCTCTGTGTAATACATATAATATTTTCGAGAGGAAGAGTTAAAAAATATAATTAAAATATAGTTTTGTAGTGCTTATAATATGTTTAATGTTTTTAAAACTACCTAATTAAAATAGAATAAATATATATAAAAATTCATAAAAAGTGCTATAAAACTAAAAGTTCAACAAAAACGCCATTATGTTGTTATACACCATTCCTCAAAATCATGTGTATTCTACGACTTATTGAGGAAAATAATTTTAATGTAATTTCAAAGATCAGTTTTCAAAGTGACAAACTTGATTAGTAGGAAAGATAAGGAGTAATTTAAATTAAATTGTACAAATTGTAGCGATTGAAGAACAATAAATGAACACTATCAGAACTTCTAGAGTACTTCAAAAACAATAATGTACAAAAATCTGTACAAAAACTTTAGAAAACACAGCCCTTAAGCAATTTAAATAACCAGTATAGAAAAAGCAAGATAATTAAAATAAAATATTTGAAAAGATATCTGTAAGAAACATAAAATATGGGAAAAAATCAAAAGATACAAGAATCGGAAATATCTTTTGTAAAACGAGTTTATAGTCCTATTAGTACGAAATAATAAGGAAATAAATATGTTAAGAACTGAAAGTAAGAAGGACATTTTACTTCCTACTATCCAATAATAAGAATATGATATACCGGACTATAATAATAATCAAAATAATAATAATTTGTATCTCCGTTAACACGTTTTGAATTTTTGTGATAATGAAATACAGAGGAAAATTGTTATATTTATAAAAATCTCAAATGGAATACAAATGAATGAATAACGGAATATTTATTTTATCATAAATTATTTAGCCCAAATATAAATGTATATCTAGAATACATTTTAGACATTTTTGACTTGTTGAAGGAATACGAAAATCTTTTAAAAGTCTCT
>JAFIDM010005346.1:6415463-6442473 GCA_023159025.1 Thereuonema tuberculata
TTCCCTAGCCATTGGATATAAATTCCAACCGAATCCTCCAACAATGGCATTCCTAATTCTAAATACTAGTGTTTATTTGTTGTTCTGAATAGTTAGAATTGGATTTTAAATCCTCTAATGTATGTTTAAATGACATGTACTGATATTTTCCTACGCTTTACCACAAACACTATCAGTAGTCAATTTTCAGTTGCCATCCTGGAGTTCCACAAGTCTATCCATCATCCTTCGAAAAATGTACAAAACTAATATTTGATCGTTTAGAATCTTATATAATCTTTCTGATTTCAATGTGGTCGCTATTCAGTTAATAAACCTTCATCACCTCTGCTTCTGAGATACACTCTTCCATCTTATATTATTGGCAAGTTAATAGCTAAGCAGCTCCAATCTTCTATAGGTCTAAAATGTACAACTGCTTTCGAAATGAACTGGCTACTTTTAACTAGTAACGTTTCTCTAAATATCCGTTTCGCTTCGCAGTGATCTTTTCAACATAAGCCTAGACTGATGAGATTTTAATTGATTATCTCCAACCATTCCTGGTTTAAAATCGTTATCAGTCTCCTGAAAGTGCTGTAGATGAGCATTGCCAAAAAACATCACACTGACAAAAAAAAAAAGTACCTCAGTACAACAGTTTCTTGTAATATGCACAAATATCAGTGTTTCAAGATAACTACAATATAATGCTTCCGTTACATATGAGGTAGTATTAACAACTAGATACCTCGACAAACTGGAGCACACAGAGGACTTTACAGAATTTTGAAAGATTTTATTTACATACTGAGTACAAAAATACTACCAATAAGTTTTAAAGAAACATATTTATTCCACAGAAAATACTAGACATAAGTGTGTTTTTAATATGAACTCCTGAAATATTATAACACACCAACTTGCATTAACAAAGCACTTGTTCATTAAATCGTAACGAAAAAGGATTAGAATCAAAAAGATAATCAATGTCAACATTAATGTGAAATTGATTCATTGTTTTCAATAAATGACATCTGTTCATTCCATTTTAATGTTTGATTGGTCAAATGATAAGGTTTTAATTTGAAATGTTTTCTTTTTAAGAAATAACTCAAAACAATGCACAAAAATATAGGTTCTCGCAACTGGAGCCATCATCTGGAAATCTGGGACAGCTGTCTCTGTCTTATTAGGCATCATCAGTCAGATTTACCCTTGATGATAGGCTCAGAGTGCGTAACAATGTTAAGGATGCCACCTCCGCACACAGGAGTGGCACCTCTGTAAAAAGACAACAATAAAAATGTACCGTAGGATGTATAATGTTGTGTGTTTTTTTGTCAGGTTGTTTTTAGTTTTCTTTTTCTTTTCTTGGAAATTTCAAAGAACCGCCAAAGAAAAAATACATTAATTGGATTCAATTTCTTGGAACCAAAAATAAATATTTGATTAAAAATTTTAAGACAAATAAAGTTTCTGTTAGCAAAAATAACAATAACGCTGTTATTAAGTAAAATTTATTTTAGTAGCATAGATAATAACTTAACTTTGGATTTGAGATATTACTAGTTAAAGAACTAAGCAAAATTGTACTTCCATAAACGTGTTTCGTAATTGATTTTACTTAATACAAAAATGTATTTTAATTAGAATTTATAGTAAGACGTGGTATAAGGAACATTTACATACATCCTGGTTAAGCCATTTAGTTGGAAAGCATTATAAATTAATCTACACAAATTAGACAATAAAGAGAAAGAAAAAGTGTAAAATAACGATTAAGTGTTATTCAAAATCAGAAACGATTCAAATCCTTCTGGCTAATCTGCGTTAGCTGGAATAATCTCAAAGGCGAGAGAAACAACAATATCTTCATCTAATGGCAAGTTATCTAATACTTTCAAGTTGTTTATTTCAAAGGATAAAGCCGGCTCTGGCTATTGCGGGTATTGGTATAGCTTGCAAACCACAGAATACCATGATATCTTTCTTAAATAGAAGGCATTCTAATGTAGATAATAGATAAAGTACTCGAGGTTCCATTTACGGGATTAGATGTAAATCTTCTGTTAGAGGCAAGAATAGTTGTTTATACATAGGCAATTCCAAAAGGGAATTGAGTGCGCGCCTAAAGGAACACGATACTGCTGTAAGAAAGCCCAATCTATCTTACAGTACTGCCCTTCACTGCCAGCGAACGGGTCATTCGCTGGACTTAGGACAGGTAGAGATTCTTGGGGTACGTAAAAATAAATATTTGCATATCTTTTATGAATCCTGCATGATAAGATTGTTAGGTAGCTATAATCAGGACCCTTCTACTTCGAATGTATTAAAATACGGGCTTTGATAATTGTGTTTTTTTTTTGTGTGTTTTTTTTCCTTTAATAAAATTTTTTTTCCATTTGAATGTATTTGAAACCTTCGCAGACGACCACTTCCTGTTCGTGTTTAAAGCATCTGTCACCAGGAGGTGTTTTTGTTAAATATGGAAATGGCCATTTCTACTTAACATCTTCAGATAAGGAAAGGTTTTAATTAAGATGACCCATTTCCACTTGATAAGGGGGCTTGACATGTGAAGCTCTGAAACGTCGTGGTCTTTTAAAGTTTTAGATGTTTCAAGGTTAGTGCCGATATTTTTTTTATTTCTTCTTCATTGTTCAAATTATACTTAATTGTTATTATTTATTGTCTGCAAATATCCACCATTTTGAAAAAGGAATAATAATACCCAAATGCTATCAAGCTTGGCCTTTAATTCTCCAAGTAGAATAATCTAACTCCATACAACAAAAAATACTAATTTCGAGTTGAATATTTTTGGCTGTATTTTTTGGATTAAATCCTTAGGAAATAATTCTTATAAAAATTTACTAACATGATTCTGTCTTTAATGCTGACAATTATATTACTTCTGCCATACATTTCAATTCCAATTTCAAAATTTCAAATCAACATTTTAACTAGAAAAACGATCTACAAAAATATTATCTACGATGCAATTGTCTTCAGAATTTCGTTCATTCATAGGTTTCATGAATAGGCCTATTCATGTAAATCTTGATATAAAACAGAAAATGAGCAGAAACTAAAGTCTTTTTACTTAAGACTATTTTCAGGACAACCATTACTCCAAGGGATTCAAAGGACAATTCTGAATGACAGCTTAATAAAGATTAACAGAAAATAATTATTTTAAAACTAGATAATTAATGCTTTTAGATAGTGTCAAAAGCAAAGAGGCCCCATAATATGCACAATTTTATAAACAAACCTTTATAAACACAACTTTATCGAAGCGACCACTTTTGAACCCAACTTCCGGTCAGGAAGTGGTCTTAAAGGTCTGATTTTTTGGACGGGGTCACCTACTTTTTGATGCTGAACACAATGGTGAAGGTTTGGGTCCCCTATGTTTTAGAGGCAAGCTGTAACTTATGGGCCGCTAACATTGCTTTTAGGCTTTCTGGATGGCACACTGTAGCGGCCAAACGGCTAGAGATATTCGAATGAAACCTTCACCATTGAGCATCAAAAAGTAGGTGACAATGTGTAAAAAAATCAGACATCTACGACGACTCCCTGACCCCCCCCCCGAACGCGTTGTCTTTCTTTTAAAAACGCCTTGGGGGATCAGGGAGTGGTCCTATAGGTCTGTTTTTTTTGTAAGTGGTCACCTACTTTTTAATGCTGAACACAATGGTGAAGGTTTCATTCTAATGCGTATTTCTTAAACATTTGGTCGCTACAGAGTGTGACATCCAGACTAGATAAAAGCCAAGAGCGGTCACTTAGCGGTTTTACAGGCAAGCTGAAACCTTGAAAGCCGCTAAAAACAATCAATAACGAACATAATTTTCAATATTTAGAATACTAAAAAAAAAGCAAAAAAATCGAATTTTGAAGAAATTTATTTGTTAAATTGTTGATTTTTAATGATGAACCTGAAACCTAAAATACGTTCTTGAATTAATCTTTGTTAAAGAATTTTCCTATTTGACGTAAGTTTTACATAATTATGTATGTAAAACTTCCGTGGTTATTATTTCTTTTCATTTTTAATGCACTTAAAACAACTTTCGCCATGAATAAGAAAGGGTAGATATCATTTAATTTTAAATTACGAGTACAGAGATAGTATGCCTCCAATATCATTGTATTGTGGATCAATTTCGCTCATTTTGTAATTATTTGAATTAGGTGTATTTATAGAGAGCCATCTCGTAATGGGAGGCTTAACCTTCATAGCTGGGATTCAATTTTGAGGCCGAGAGAGGAATGAATCACCCAAATAACTGTGATTCTATTTTATGTTGAACCACAAAGCGTTGTATCAAATGTTATGAAAATCTGTCCAGTGGTTATTAACGTGAAACGCGTATAAAAGAACCCAAAGACTAAAATAAATGTGCCTTTGTTTTAAGTTGGATCATAATGAATCAAATTTTGTGAAAATCCGTCCAACAGTTTTGACGTGGTAACGTACTAACAAGCAATCAGACAAAAACGTAGTGAATAACTTTAAAGTTATCTTCATGGAGAACTAAACAGACTCAGGGTTTTATTAAGAATGTTTTTCATTAAGGAAAAAAAAAATGGAAGAAATTTCTTCGATCGATCAAATGCTTAATTAAGGAATGAAGAAAGAAAAAAGGAATTCAAAAGAATTCATTTACATATTAATTGATTTGGAAAAGAAGAAAAAATAAATAAGAAAGGAAAAGCTGGGAGAGCAAGAACTGTTTTCTAAAATGAATAAAATAGTTCTAAAAATAAAAGATCCGTAATTCTACAAAAAAAAACTATCAAAATTATCATATTTAGGAGCAAATAATGAAGAGGGTAAAAATTTGGAAATAAAAGGAATCAAAACGAAATATTACAAAAAAATTAAAATAAAAAAAATACAAGATACGAGAGAAAAATTAAAAATTAAAAAATATACTAAACCAAAAAAAAAAGAAAAAAAATGCCAACTTTACAGAAAAATCTTCTAGAAAATTAGATATTAAACTTTCAAAAGTAAAATTTGGCTATTTTTTGAAAGAAGATCAATCAGAATGAAGAACCGATTAAATCTTTGTCAAATCTATTACCTATTTTCATTTGCTGTTTTCAATTCCTTTTTTATTAATATTCTAATAAAAGTAGCTCAATATTGTAAGTTGAATTCTAAATAAGCATCGCAAATTTAACAAAAAAAACAAAACAAAAAACAAACAACCCCTTCTGTTGTTTAAGCGAGAGATTTCAGATGTTAGTTTTAAGGAACGAGACCAATACGGGATAGAACTCCGTCGAGGCGTTTTAACAGTAGAAAGAGGCAAGCAGACAAATGGACGACAGAGAACAAAAATAAGCAAGTGAGAAATAACGAGATTTCACAAGCTCAGTAAAAATGGTAAGAATTACCGTCGTTTTCAGTTTCTTATATGAATTCGTCATTTTTAAAATATATCTGACTTTAAAAAAAAATTATTAAAATATTACACACCCCAAGTTTTCTTTATTAGATGTCCATATTACTGGATTCGATTCTCTATTTATCTTTATCATATGCAAATATATTATATTTCGATATATTATGTGCCAGCCTTCTTCAGCGTTCTGGTGAATTATCCTTTTTCCATTGTTGATTATACAAAAGAATTTTTCAAATTCAAAAAACAGAAAACATAACATTTAACAAACAAAAATGCAACAATAAACAATTGAACATGTATTAATTCCATATTATCAAAATGATAATATCAAGGTCACTTGTCAAAGTCCGTGAGGACGAAACCGGTAGGGGTTCCATTTAAATTTTCAATGTGCTACAAAATGTTTTTAAACTATTTATGTGTGTTGGCAGTCGAATTCCGTTAAAAAATTATGTGCACACGTTAAACCAATGTAAAAATGATAATATTAACACAACTAGTGATTGTCGAACTCATTTTCTTAAAAACTTCAAATGTGAATTCATTAATATTTTATACCCTTAAATTTATTCATGTATTCGAAATTCTTAATTTTGAAAATCTGTATAATCAGCAATGCAAAAAGGTTAATTTGTAGTAAACCTGAAGAAGACTGGTACATAATACAGACAAAATATGAGTAGTATTTTGTTTATAATAAAGAAAAGTATTAACTAAACTAGAATCTAATAGAACACAGAGATAAACAGACGAATAAAAATGTACTAACATTTCTGAAACTAAGCAAGTTGTGTTTGAAGAAAATGGTCAGTAAAATTATGGGAAATGAAATGTAAACAACAAATACATTTTCAAACAGTCTTTCCTTCGAATCTTATTCGTTTCCATCGTTCTATTATTTGCACATAGTCGAGACGAGATCGATTTATTGGGGAGAGAGAAGCAGCAGCTGAATAAATGCTCCCTGTCTCTGATTTTTTTCCCCTATTATACATTGTCGCACTTCCCTCTACAGACAGGAAGAGAAAGGTTTGAACTTTGTATTAGATCGGGTCCAAGTTGATTTAATATACTCCCCCACGAAAGAGAATCGTACTTGTCAGATTGCAGCGAAAAACAGAAGATTCGCGCATTCCATCCAATTCATCAAATGCCATCAGATTGGTCAGAGTGGATTGGATCCAAGGATGTCTTCGGCGACTGAATCAACAAAACCCTATCGACTTAAAAAAAACCTACTCCCTCCCACACTCTCAGCCAAAAGATAAGGATATAAAGGTCATTGAAACACAAATATTAATTTTGTTGTAACAGTTACAGAAATGTTGAATGTGAGCTAAACACAGCAAGCCAAATAGGCTTTCCACAATAATCAAAGTATAACAGATTAAGACACATTATTACATAGCTCTTGTAATAGCGGAATCGCAGCGAAACTAAGTCCTCATCGTGCAACTTGTGAAGAAGTGATCCAAGACCTTTCATCGGACCTTTTCTTTATCGAAGTGAAGAAAAGCGCAAGTAATTTTTAACGAAGAATCCCGATTTTAAAAAAAGAACTACAAAACGATAAATCTAGTTATAAAAAGGAGATTTGAAAATCGAATTCTAAGGACTGAAGGTAGAAAAGTTTTGGAGGAAGTAGAGAAGAAGAGAGAGGTTTCTAATTTCTTTGAAAGAATAATTTCTATTGAAAGATAATTTGTTATCTCAACCTTTTCAGAATTGGTTTTTGCCCAATTTGTTTGTTTATATTTTAGGCGCTCCAGAAGTAGCAATATTTAACTGCCATTTCAGCCACATTTTTGAATTTTCATTAAATAAATGAATTAAATGCAAGATACATAATACAGTGTTACCTCCTTTAGCGGCGGACACCTCTAATTAGCGGACATTACTGCGGGTCCCAATCCCTAACAATGGGACATTCCATATTATCCACTCCGAATAGCGGACAGTTATTTTAACTGTAAAAAAATTTTTTTTTTTTTTTCGATTAACATTTCGACAAACACATCATGGTTGTATTTACATAGGTGTCCCATACATTGATACATTGTATCGGTGTCCACAAATACATTGATACGTTGTATCTGTGTCCCATGATTCAATGCACGAATCTGAGGCCTTTTTTTTCACTGCAGTTGCTTTGTAAATGTCAATACCTCATAAAGCTATCCTATAAACGTGTTGATTAAATTTAGTGCGAATTAAAATGGCGTCAAAAAGGAAGAGATTGGCAATGAAAGAAAAAATTGATGTTCTTGAAGTTGCTGAAAAAGAAAAGCTGAGTGTGCGTTGTCTTGCTGAACATTTTGAAGTTGGAAAAACTCATATAGGTAAACTTTGAAGGACAAAGATAAGATTAGAAAATGTGGATGGTGAATTTAAACGAAAATTCGAAGAATTTGAAGTTTAGTAAAACTGAAACAAACAAAATCGACGAAGTGGTCATAAAATGGTTTCGCTCTGCTCATGCAAAGAACATTCCTATAAGCGGTGTTTTGCTTCAAGAAAAAGCCAGAAAATTCGGTCAAACTTTAGGATTGGACACGTTTAAAGCATCAAATGGATGGCTAGAAATTAATTTTCTATATACTGTAATTAATTTTGTCATTATTTTAAGTAAGACAAACGGATTATTCATTTAAAAAGGAATATAATAAATAATTTGCAATTGTTCATATTCTCTCATATCGCAATGGTAATTGTAGAAATTTAATTAGGATTGTACGTAATTTTTTATTAAATGAGATGCTATAAGCTAAAAAATAAAAAAAAAAAGATAGTTCTCCCCAATAGCGGACACCTCCCAATAACGGACGAAACTTCCGGTCCCGTGACTGTCCGTTATTCAGAGGTAACACTGCTTCTAAAATGTCTTCTTTAATCACAGCAACGATATTTCATTTTCTTTACCAGAAAACTTCTTCAGGTTGAATAACTGAGGACTAGAAATCTCTTTCTTCTTCATTAATTGAATTCGTTATCAGAAAGAGATTTCTTGTCCTCAGTTATTCAACCTGAAGAAGTTTTCTGTTTAGGAAAATCAAATATCGTTGTTGTGATTAAGGAAGACATTTTAGAAGTATTGTGTAATTCATGATTAAACAAAGAAATATAGATTTAGGAATTAAATGTATTCTATAGAATTGTTATGTATTGTAATGATTTATCTCATCTTCAGAAAGCGTTATTTCTTGGTATTTCTGAGTCAGTTTAATTTATTTACACCGGAAGTGTATTTAGATCCCATTCACTTGTAGTTCTGTGCAGTGAAAGTAGCAAAGCTTTTGTATAAGGAAAGAATGAACTACGAAGACTATTTAGAAATGTGAGTGTATCAATGATTAAGAACCTTAGATATTTCGTAATTCATTTTATAATGAGTATTTTTTAATTCTTTAAATTTGTACTGGCTTAATAAATACGCAATCATAGTTTACTTTCAGAATATTTCAAGTATATTTAAACTTAAAATTATATACTTTAAATGTACATTCTTACAATACATTTTTATTTTTATTTTCCAGAGTTTCAATTTTTTTACAATACTTTTCTTTTTTTTTTTGTTAATTTATCAATTTACTGAAATGTTTCACATATCAAAAATATCTAAGATTCAAGTTAAGAATAAAGATTTTTATTGATAAAATTTTAAAATAATTCTGTTGTTTGACGATAGTAGACGTGTTTTTTTGTATTTCTAAAGGATTTTATTACAAGACCAACCAAAGGAACTGACAATTCCGTTTTAAACTTCATTGGGGAGAAGAAGAACTTTTGTTGGGATCAAATTATACGTTTGAAAATACAAACCACGAGTCCAATAATAGATAAGGATTTACCACTAATCCTTTCTCGAATGTTCTTCAGAATTTTACGTCGACGTTCCGTAAGAGGTGGAGGTCTTTTTCTCGAACATCCTACACGTGACACCCAATTTACAGCAACTTTTCTATATCCTCTTTTATTGCCTTCCTGTTAAAACTAACAGTAATATTGGAGTTAAGAAGAACTACAGAACCGCAGACGTGTGCTACGAAAGCAAATGAAAGGAAAAAAATCCAATTTCCACCAACAAGAAACTCCTGGTGCTTTCATATTTCGTTTTTTTCTTCTTTTCTTTCGGATTTGAAGAAGAACTGTCACTTCAGCCAAAAATCTCAATCAATGCTCCATTGATGGAAGAAAATAAGTCATCAATTCAATCAACCCAGTCAAAGAATTGAAATTCAAAGAAAAATTTAAGGATTTTTTTATTTTACAATTATTAGATTACAACTTAAAGGAACATTTTACTAAACGAACTTATGTTAGAGTCTATAATATTACCTTACAATTATTGTCTTACATATTATCTTAAAGATGAAGTGGAAACATCTAAGTAATAAAATTCTTTATTTCACAAGAAAAAAAGCAATATTATTTATTACATTAGTAATTTAAAGTTACTATCATCTGTTTAAACCAAAATTTGCAAAATGCCTCAGGAAAATTAGCAGTTTTCTTTATAATTTTTAAAGATTTCAAGATAAAAATTAACTACTTTAGCATTAATTACTATAGTGAAACTTGATAAACTATTAAATTTATTGAAATGCAATTGATAAATAATGTAAAATTATTTGTTAAGTATTTACATATATATGTATAGATTATATAACGTGTCTCTGCAAGCAACTACTGTCCTGAAAATATCCGCAAACTCGGGAACATTGTTAGAACTGAAAGCCACGCTCATACCCCATAATTTTTCAAACTACAACACCGGGGACATTTGGTCCAATTATAGGAGATTCCCTGAAGCTTCTGCACTCATCCAGGACGGCAGGAATATTCGAGAACGGTGGAACAGATCTGGAACTGAAATCCGCCTTCCTAAGCGAAACTTTTTCGAAATCCCAAACATGGACGCAACCAGGGACTTTTGATACTTCTGCTGCCGCCTTTGTATGCACTTAAAGCGGCCACCAACTAGAGCTAACGCTGGCAGACACTATCAAGTGAAAAACCAGCAATAAGCCAATCCAATCATTTACTAACTTTCTTACTATTAAACAGACGTAAATAATTTCCAGATAAATCTAGTCAAATTTGTGCCTATGCTGATGACATTGGAATTATAGCGAGGACGAAGCACAGATTGATTGAGGTCTTTAAAGAAATTGCAACGGAAGCTAAGAAACTGGGATTGCTTATCAACGAAAGCAAAACAAAATAACTGAAAATGTCTGCCAATAAAATAAGAAGAGGAACTGAAGACCTTAAAATAGAGGAGATGACTTTTCAATCTGTAACAACGTTCAAATACCTTGGTAGCCTAATAAACAATGAAGGGCGATCCACCACCGCCATCAAAGATCCTATACAAGCTGGCTTCAAATCTTACTTCACAAACTTAAACCTATTGAAGAATAAACGATTGAATAGAAATGCAAAATGACTATCTACAAAACTCTCGTTAGACCAGTTGTAACATATGGCAGTGAAACATGGACGTTGACAGAGGCTGACCAAGAAAGATTAAGAAGATTTGAGAGGAAAGTTATCAGGAAAATATACGATCCTGTCTTTGAGAATAATGAATGGAGAATAAGATATAACCTCGAAATAGATAATGTACTGGAAAATCAAGATATTGTCAGATTTATTAAATCCCGGCGACTCGAATGGTTTGGACATATTCAGCGGATGGAAGACTCCCAAATGCCAAAGAAAGTATTGAGTACCAAAATCTATGCCAAGAAAAAAAATAGAGAGACCAAGAATGAAATGGCTTGACAACGTAGTACAAGATCTGAGAAAGATGAATATTGTTGGTTGGAGACCGATGACACAGGACAGAGCACAATAGAGGCTCGTTATCGAGGAGGCCAAGGCTCACACAGGGCTGTAGCGCCATAGGTGATGATGATGATGATGAAATAATTTCCAGAGAACCAAGCAATTTCATCTGGTACCAAATTTTTATTTTTCAGATTAACAAATTGTTATACTATTAAAATTAACGTATCATCACACCAATTAAATATAAAATATATTTAATTCAAGAAAATTTTCAGAAAGGATTTTGCGTCTTTTATGTTTCAAGACATAAGCGTAAATAAAATTTTTTGATTATTTAATAGATGTTGATGGTGACTGTGTAGTGGTTTTTATTTGATTTATCAATATTTCATTTGTTTGGAAAATGTAAATGGCATTTCCATTGCATGTCATTGTTAGTAACAGTTTAGATATTATAACAGTTTAGCAACTAAATATACAAAAATTGTGTTTATCTTCTTTACCTAATTAGAATGTTATATATTTATTTGCAGTTCTTATAAAATCCCGCTTTCTGTGCTGGTTGAGCAGAATCTAGAGTTTTAGTGATATCTTTCAATTTATAGTTTATTTGTCATCTGTGCGATATGGACAATAAAATCTTATATTCTGAATTGATTGAAGAGAATCTGAAGAGATTGAAGGATAGGAGCAGGATGTGAATTTACTTAAAATCAATAAAAAACTCGGAAGGCAGTGAAGATAAACTTCAAAGTAAATTTTAGCTCATCATAAATAAAATAAAACTTTTGTATTTTATTTACGATCAACTAAATTTACTTTGAAGTTTATCTTCAAAGAAAACTTGAAATTCTTGAAATTCTGCCTATTCTTGGAATTTGTAACTTGAGCCTGAGGAAAAAAAGTGTATCTTACACTAACTTGTAAGATATTCTCCAGTAAATTCGTGTTCATCCTTCATTAATATTCACACTTGATACAGAGGAATATTTATATTCCATTCTAGGATGATTTCAATTCTATGATGATTCTTCGTTGCTAGGTCCTAAACATTAGTCATTGACTATCAGTCGTCTCCATTGGCAACCGAATAATCATCACGTTCTCTATCGTTTTGTCTTGAATGTCCGAACTTTTGTTTATCCACGCTTTGATACGTTTCTGGTGTACTGAAGAGACCCTACTAATCTTCACTAAACTCTGTATAACTAATCCTAGGCTTTTCTCGAAATGTCAAATTCCAACATGAAATCCACAACATACACACTTGCGAAGGACGGATAACTACAAAATGGAAGCAACCCACATGTCGACCATTGGAATAAGTGCAGGATACAGTAAGAAGAGGTGTGCATTTGCAAATTTTGCATTGCCATGCCTGTGCGTCACCTGACAGCCCTGATAAGAGATTTGAAGGATTGAATGTGTGTGGACAGTTGTTGTTCGAAGGAAAAGTTTTACTGGAAAATGTTAATTGACGAACTGAAAATTTTTGGCATGTCTTCCCGGTATCACTTAGATGATTTTAAGCGTGGTCGTATTATTGGAAAGATCGAAGAAGGGCGACAAATAACAGAATTTGCCAGGGAGTTGGGCATCGCCCACAGTGTTGTTTCACGGCTGTGGAAAGATTTACAACAACTGGATTGTGTAGCGGGCTTCACGTGGAGGTCGTGTTAGAAATACGACGCCTGCAGAAGACATTGTAGATGTACATTGCCCTAACTGCAAAACAGAACTGGCGCACCACAGCTCAGGAAGTGGCAGATGATTTTCTTGCCGCCACAGGAAAACGGATATCCCGAAAAACTGTAGCCAGACGTTTGGGACAAACAGGACAGTATGCCCGCAGACCTGTTGTATGTGTCCCATTGTCCAGACTGTATCATACCGCCCCTTTGCAATGGTGTCGTGAGCATCGCAATTGGACCGAAGAGGAATGGGCTTCCATACTATTCTCAGATGAGTGTAGTTCAGTCTGTCATCGGATTGTAGACGCCAACTTGGTCTGGTGTGAGAGTGGTACTGCGTATCATCCTGAAAATATCCAGGAAAGGGACCGATATCCGACTTGCAGCATTACGGTATGGGCCGGCATCATGATCAATGGCCACATGTCCTTACATGTGGCTGCAACTGGAACTGTGACCGGCCAACAATACATTGATGAAGTTCTACTGCCTCATCTTTTCAGCGGTGCTGTCGATGATACATTTCTGTTCATGAACGACAATGCACCATGGACAGAATGTTCATGTCATCGAACACTCGCTGTTCAGGATTGTCTAAACAGCGAGGGTATTCAACGCCTCGTATGGCCAGCACGTTCTCCAGATCTAAACCCCATTGAAAATGTTTGGGATGCTTTGGGGAGGCGCCTTGCTGGTTGACAATATTCTCCAACAAACAAAACCACCCTCATCGGTTCACTGACAGAGAAGTGGGATAACTTGCCTCAGCAGCTGCTGGATAATGTTGCGCAAAGCATGACACGTCGTGCGGAATGTTGCAGCGCCCTCCACGGTGGACATATCTCGTACTGACTCCGTACTCAAAGATGCCTGCTGTCGTTCCTATGCATTTTTCCATTTCTCCGTACACAGCATCAAATGAATACTTTTGTCCTTTCAGCTGTTTCACAACTTTCTGTATTTTCCAATAAATGATTTTTATTCAAATACCGAACAGTGTGGCAACAGTATTGTATCCTACTGGACCTCCAACCCCGCATAATGTTATGATGCATCGCAATTTGTGATCCGTCCTTTTACAATTGTCCAGCAGTGTATATATACATATAAGACCATCTCTCAGCCTGAGAACTTTTTCTTTTTATATATCACGAACCACACATTTTTCTTTTTCTATAGCAACCAAAGCAATTTCTTTTGCATCTTTTATTATTGTTTTCAACAGAGATTGCGTGAAGTGCTGTATGATATCATATAACTCATTGCTAATATTATTAAAAAAATACTTTTACTTGTAAAAATTCAAGTAAAATTCTACAATCTCGTAAAATACCGTATTTTGCCGGGGTATCTCCCCAAAATGCGAAGATTCTTTCTTCTTAGATTTTACTTTTCAGTATCAACAATAGCAGCAATTCACCAAGTAGTCCGTTTCATTCAGCAATATTCTGAAATATTAACAGCTCACCAGGAGAAGACGCAAACAAGGCTGTAGATAATAGGGACCTGTCAGTCGTAAAAACGAATTAGAAGATATCATTCCAATTATTATTGCAGCCATTGAGAATAAAGCTTAAAGAACTCAAGAAAACTAAAACGTAACTACTATTTTATACATCTGCTTAATATTTAATGAATTCTTTAATTTATAATTTTCTGACTTTGTTTTGAAATACTTAAAAGTAGACATTAATTGTCTCTTGGAGAAGTTTTGGTTTTCTTTACAAATTAGAATGACTTTAGTAAAAGCAACTCATAAAAAAAATCTTGAATATTTAACTTGATTTGAAAGAACAATTTTTATCAAGAATCTTACAAATTTGTTTGTTTCGCTGCAATGTGTTTGAAAGGATGCTGTATGTTGTCAGCATTCATTTAGATAAAATAAATGAAATGTGTTATCTTAAATTACAATTTTTATGTTAATTATCAGAGATTCGAAATCCCATAATCTTGGTCGATAAATCTGAACGCTTAATTAGTATTTCTTTCACCTGAAGCCAACTTCAATTGCTTTTGATCGTAAATTGAAACGTGTCAGGCAAATGGAAAAAGGACGAGTTAATTTAGACGCTGATTTAAATTGGTCCTTCCAAGTGGAATCATTACTAAATGAGAGAGGAATGAAAATACTGACGTCCAACTTGAAGCGTCGTAAATTAGAACAGAGTCGCTTGACGTCGCTGCTGTGGTGCAAATAATGTTCCAAAGCCATCGAAAAGTAACGTTGTAACTTCATTCACGAAACTTAACTGTTGGAAGATGAATTCTTGGAGGACATTTATTTTTCTATTTCACTTTGAAATTCAAGTTTTTCAAAAGATATGGAGAAATATGAATGCTGAACCTTATTTCCGAATTAAATCGCAAACAGTTTCAGGTTTTCAATAATATCAAATATAAGTAAAATATGGTAATGTAATCATTATTTCTTGAAATAACTCATTCTCATTTCAGCAAAATGTTACTTGTAGATTAAACATAGCTATGTCTAAGTGATTATTTTTTTTGGACATAGATTGTGTTAATAGAGGAAGATCAATTTATAATTAAGTCTAATTTGTAAGTCAACAAGAAACCAAGTTAAATACTTCATTTAAATATTTTGGATTATAATTTAGTTACTTAAAGAAGATGAATTGCAATTTCCCAACACTTGTTTCTCGTAATTTTCCATGATTAATTCTGTTACAATGGGAAAACTACAGGGAAAAATTCTGGACATTCACAAGCCAGTTGAAAAAGCCGCATTTTTGTAAATAAAAACTACAGTATTGTCTCACAATAATCTTTTTTAGTCAAAAACTTCCAATTAATAATGCTTCGGATTAGGACAATTGTTCAATGATGAGTTTTTATAAATGAGTTATTTCTAAATAAGATTTCTCCAGAACATTGTTACCTTGCTCTCAGATGCCGACGTTAACTTTAAAATTGTAACTTAATCGTAGCGAAATTTAATAATATTTAAAGTATCTGAAGTCAGGTGAAGTCAGATTTACCCAGCGTACAGGATCCCAAAACAACAAGAAATCTTATTTCAAGCAAATTTGATTCAAATCTATGTCAGTTGTTCGATAGGCAAAAAATGTTCATTTAAATAAAGGAAACAAACAACAAACTATAAATAAAGACATCATTTATAAATAGATATAAAGAATTATCTTCTTTCAAGGTTTTGAATAGTATATGATTAGAGTAAACTTTGAGATCCACAATCCCTTGATAAAGTGTCCCATTAAGACGAAACAGCTGTCCCAGACTACAATTGACGATAAGTGAAGCAGTGATTGGGAAAGTTGCCCTTTTTTCCCTTATCTTATTCATGTTTCCATATCGCACATCAAACTTCCTTATCAATGAATTTTTTGACAAATCCTATCCTTTCTTATTTCTTAGTCGATCAATTATTTATTGTGGCACAAAGATAAACTGGAAGAATACAATTCAAACGCTTTTTTTCAAACCTAAACAGTAGAAACCTCTGAATAGCATTGAAAGAGAACCAACAACTCAAGATAAGTCTTCCAGAATCTTCCTAAATGAGACGCCTTCGCTCCTCCTGGAAGAAACCACATCAAAGTCAACGCCTCAGCTTAATTAAGATCTTAGATTAGATCTCTTCAAGTAGGAAGATTCCATTTATTTCAGAGTTAAGGAATGGAAAGGAATAGAAGAAACTGTTGTCAAGACAACGGAAAAGAACAAATCTGAAAAGATTAAATAATTGTTAATGCTATTACATTAATTAAAATTAAACATTCTAATTCCACTGTAATTACTAGCCATCCAAGCAGATAAACAAATAACAAAAATTATAATTTGTTTTATTTTTTAAGTTTCGAAACTTATCTAATTTATTTAATGAGTTAGAGTTCTCTGTTTATTAGAGCGAAATATTCAAGAAAAGTAATTTTTCTGAAATATTTTTGTTCCATCAAACTATGGATTCCGATTTATTCGTCAACAATGTTATTGTCTATAAAAAAATTCTGAAATGTTGAATAAATATTAACAAATATTTTTATTCAAGATCCTCTTGCACATTGGAAGATGACAATGCAGAAGAATAAATGCTTGAATTTAAGTAACAGTGTTTGGAAACATGGTTAAATTTAACATATTTATACATTGAGTTTTCAGATTAGATACAACAATTTAAATAAAAATATTGAGTTTTCGAATTAGACACAACAATTTAATAAAAATAATTCTCAATACCCGTTCTTTCTTCAATCCCATTAGCGCATTAACCGCAGTAATTTAGAAATTGTAGTTATTTACTATCGACATTGTTATTTACTAGACTTTCTGTAAGAGACCTAAATATATTCATGTATCGCCCTCAATATATTCATGGCCTTTTCGAATCATTTTAATAAGATCTTTAAATCTCTTAAAAATACATGCATCTAAAAACGAAAAGCACTTTAACATAGGGTTTCCTAACTTTTCCCACTACGATTTTAAAGCTATATTTTATAGCATCATTTTGAAGAGCTTTGTTATAAAAAAAGATGTGAATTTGCTTTTTTTTTTAAATAATTAAATAATTTCTGAAAATGGTTTTCTTACTTTTTGTAAGTTGCAAATTATGTAATAGATTATTTACGTGTGTCAATAAAAATTAATAATATATTGAAATAAAATTCAAGAAACACACATTTTGGTTTAAAAAGAAATGTATTAAAGAAATATATTAAAATAATAGATTATTTACGTGTATCAATAATAATTAATAATATATTGTAATAAAATTCAAGAAACACACATATTGGTTTAAAAAGAAATGTATTAAAAAAAGCTCAAATACTTTGCATTAAGGGATCCGGTTTTCAAGCCCTTACACAGGGATTTTCATCAGCATGAACCTGATGAAAGAGGTTCACGCTGATGAAAATCCCTGTGTACAGTAAATGGCACTGCGTAAAGCTATCAAGAAAATTTACGATATTTACATTCTAAGATACACCTTTGTACTTTATATCATGGCCTAAGAAAACTAATATTTAAATATCAAATTTCATAGGCCACGAAGGGTATTGCATTGTATTGTATAGAAAGACACTCTATCGTTTTGTTTTGTTTTTGTTCCTTTTTGCCTACATTTCTTGCGGTCATGTTTCTATCGTAATAATTAAATAAAGAAACATTATTGAAAGACTCTGTTATAGACAACTCTGCTAATATATTTATGCTTAAGATTTAACGTCTGATACATTAGAAGTTAGAAGTGGAAGGGATATTTTCACCTTCAGTTGTAGAAAATAAATCCTCCCTCCAACGAAATTAAAGCTTTGACTATTCAGTTGTTGATTTCTGATATAATAATCCCAAACTAAAAATTGGTTTAATTAGAACGTTGACTGACAACGATGAGCATCGAAAGTTGTATTTCACTGATAATAGTTTTGACGTCATTAGAAATTAGCAGCTGTACTCGTACAGGTTTCTGCTGGTAATTTCAAGTGTCTTCTTTTCGGGACAAGATCACTCTAAGTTTGTGTATCGATCTTAATAAACTTGTGTGTTACAATTATTTCAGTTTAATTGAAGGAATTGTTTCAAAGTTTTTGCATAAGATACACAGTATAAAAGCAAAAATAAGGTAGGCTAAGAAAATACTTGAGAAAATGAAAAGAGAATTCGAAATTGTACAAAGATTATTGCGTAGAAAACGCAAATGGTAATTTGAAAAGCTTGAATGAATTTTGATATATAAAATAAGGTCTGGCCCATCATAATTTCTGTAATTTACAATGTCACCCACCTGTGCACAGTGTGTCTTTTAGCAAGTGTAAAACATTTAATAAGGATAAATATATTTTGATAAATTGCTAAAATCTTAGGTGTATTTTCTTTGCTTGAAATTTGAAATGGATTTGTTAGACTGATCTTCCTCTTTACTTTCCGTCTCTTCCAGCTCATCTTTCCCTTTTCCTTGGTATGAAAACAGATCAAAGATTAAAAATTGGAAGCATTGGAATGTGTACGAAAGTAACTAAAATTAGGTTTCTCTTGATGAACAATTAACTCACCTGATTTTTACACTTACTTTGTCCAGTTTTTAAATAAATTTGATGAACAACGTAGAGTGATTGCTCTAATGTAGTAAATCAATTTTGTTCTGGGAGAGAACCTTGGATCTCTGGAAGCGATCTTTGTCTTCTGAATCTTGTTTCCAATTGAATTATTTTTATTTCTTTCTTTGGCAAACGAAGCAGAATTAAGAATTCAATTCCCGCTGAAACATTAGACAACTCCGGGCGGGATTTCCTTCTTTTGCCGCCTACAGCCACGCAGTCAGACATCTCTTTGAATTACGGAATAGGTGTGTGAAAGATTACAGTTTCCGGAAAGAGCGAAGACAAGATGAAACGGAAGACGGTGATGAAGTTGGGATGATAAATGAACTGATACTCCTTCCCAGAAGGTCAAAGGTGAAAGCTAAATCACTCGAGCCAGGCTGTCAATGTTATCTCATTGTCTGTAATCATTAATTCAATTGTCAGCGTCACAAAAATAATCCCAATACAACGTAATTTCGTGAAGGAAAAATCAAGCAAATAAGGAAGCAGTTGATATCGAAAGAAAAACAAACTACGTAATGTTTTCACATAAAGTAGTTATAGAATTTAGTTTTATATTAAAAACAAAATGAGATTAGAAGATTATGTTGTTCGTTTGTCTTTCAATTCTTGGTTTCCCTGTAGTTTTAATATACTCAGAATATTTCCTACAATTTAGGAATTACAATTTGGCTGAAATGATTTAAAACAGTGCAAGGATTATCTTAGCAGTAATCTACTTTGAACCAAAAAAGTAAAATGGTTGAAAGAGACTGGTAGGCAGAAACTTAGATTCAAATCCCGGAACTGGCTGGACGATTTTTTTTTATTATTGTTTTTTTTAACTTTATGATTACGTTATAAATTATTTATTTATTTATTTATTTATTTATTTGCATATATATTTAAAATTAAAATAAATACAGTAAATTAATATCTAAAATGAAGATCATTATTTTCTAAATTTTGTAGTATATAATGTAAAGATAAGAATATTGAATGTGACTTACATATTATTATATTTCATTATACCGAGGAACCACGCCGTAGACTCTCAAGGGGCTGATAGCAATATCACGATTTTTCCTCTCTCAGAAGCCTCAGGCGCTCTGTGTTGATTGGGTGAATTCAGAATTAACTTCATACTCTTTTGTAAAAAGTTTTTCCAATTTAAGTCAAGAATAAGTGCTTTGTGAAACTAAAGGCAATCTTCAAAACTACAAGAATCACAAGCGTGAATTAGGAATACAAAAAGGGAAAAAAGGTGAAATGATGGAGAATTAAAACGGAAAAACGTTCAGTTCAAACAGTTGTAGTCTACAGAAACTACTATGACAACATAAATGGCTGTCAAATTAATTAATTAGATATTTTTTAATTAAAATGTTAATATATCGGTAGCTTTATCACTAAACTCTGATATCAATTTACAATATAAATTTTATATTTAAATTTAAATTATAGTTAAATTTTAATTGTATAAAAACCTGATCTGTTCTTAATTATGCATTCCTATTAGCTTCTTCAAACGTTAAGAACTACTTGTCTAAGATAACAGTTGAATATAAGAAAAATTTAATCAGAAATCATAAGAAAGATAGAGGTTTGGTTGGTGATTCTTTTTTTCATAAGTAACTACTGTACAACTAAAGGGAACAGAAATCACGGATGTTCACAGGATCTTGAAATCACAACTTTTACAAGTAATAATCTACAAAGTGCAGTTAAAAAAAACAAAAAAAAAAACAAAGAGAAAGTTAAATTGAAGTTTTATTATGATAATCGTGCTTCAGCCAGATATCTATTTAGTTACTGAAAGAACATCATCTGGCGAAGAAAGGAATTAAATGCTGTATTAGGGAATGTAATTAGAGTTTTAGAGGGGAATTTTTAAAATTTAGGTTTCGGGGCCTATCAACTAACAATTTTTTTCCCGATACAGTTCGCAATGATTATTTCATGGAAAGATTTATATATAGGCCTATTATATATATTATAAGTAGTGGCATCCAGGATTAAGGGTTTTTTTTTCTGGGGAGGGGGGCTCAGGATATTGTAAAAAGTCCATTCAGATGTAGGTCTATTTAAAAATAGTTTCAAAAGATCCCTTTACAATATAATAAGACACAGACACGTCAGTGCTTTGAATAAAGGTTTTCTTCTCGTTTTTTATTTCTTTCTTTCTCTTTTTCTTGTCTTTTTGTTTATTTATTTCTGTGTTCGGGGGTTGGGGGGGGGGGGGGGCTTCAGCCCTCTTAGCCTCTACATATATATACACTAACCGGCTACAATCGCTTTGCTCCGGAAGCCTTCATATGTAACGTAAAAACGCTTTAATTATTTAGCAAATTAATATCCAGATCGGAGAATACACGACTTCCCAGCCCTTTCTATCCTTCTCCACACCCCTATCACTTGAAACCTTCCGCATTTGGTAATAAAACACATGATCATTAGAAATTAAGTTTAAATTCTAAACAATATCCAACGTATTAATTACGCATATCGTATATTTAAAGCACCGTAGACATCGCCTAATTGAACTAAACGCACGCGATTCAAAATTGCGGTGGCGCCATCTAACGACAGCTTTGGGAAGTTTTTCATTTTTGAGAGTTTTGGGACTTTTTCATTCATCCTGCGGGAACTATTTGATGGACCGGCATGAAAAGTAGCCTATATCCATCTCCGTGTCATAGACTACGTGAATGCCAAATTTCATTCCGATGCGCCTTTGAGGCGTGATTGAACGACAGACAAAATTACGGATTTTCACTTTTATATGTTAGTTAGCATACGTATATCTATATTACAGAAGTAATATTCAAATATACAGGTCTAACATAAAAATAAATAAGGTGAAAAGAAGGTAAACGTAGGATTTCAAGTATTTGGAAACAGAATCACCAACCACATACTAAGGGACATGTGCTAAAGTCGATGTTTGCACAGTCCTGTAATACCATTTTCCGGATTAGAAGAGAAACATCTCTCACACAATTTTTCAATGTGAAAATTTAAAGGCCCAATTATAAGGAACTTTTATTACTTTTACTATCCATAACTCAATTGGAACTTTCGTTTTCTCACGATTTCTATGTCCGAAATCTGGCTTAAAGAATTTAACACATTAGACTAGAAATTCATCTTTAAACTTCAAAAGTCTCTTTCGCTTCCCTTTAACTTCCAACTGTGGAATCATAGTTTTGATAGCGAGGCAATAACTTATCAAAAACTTCCGCAAAACTGTGTGTCAACCATTTCCGGACACTATCTCTAATTCCGTTCCCCATCAGACTTTTCTGTCAGCGTTCTTAAAGTAACATCTGTGCGTTACAAGTTATGTGATTAATCACACAAAATATCTACAACAGATGCATGCAAATGGGCTTTTTTCCCCAGCGGAGACTAATTCGACTCAGTAAAAGATCTGTAAATAAATGACATGTTCGCATGACCAGATGTCGGGGGTGGAATTTGGGACACCATTGCTTATTGGACTAAGTCAAAATTGATATGGATTCTAATGTAAAATACTAATGAATTCTAATGTAATGTAAAATTTTAATGTAATTCATGAATTTTGTAAATAATTAATTAGAAATACTTAAAAAAATCCCATAATGTAGCTTGAACAAACTTAATTGCATGTATGGTTGAATTTAAAATATGCCGTATTTCATCCTACACTTATTATGAACTTGTTTTTTAACGGGGAGCTGAAAATGAAAACACGAGTAAAGACAAAGAATCTGAGCTATTTATGTATATTGTGTACAAGCAAGGCACAATCAATGATGTTAAACTAGATAGTCTTAAATATGAACAAAATGTCTTAAAGCTGAGCAAGTCCAAAGAGAAATAAGGAGCAAAAAATCAAAAACACGTAAAAAAATTACTCTAAATGAACATATTTAGTCCAAAAAACTTATTAAAATATTAGACGAAGAAACAGACAACTAAATATTGTGTTACATGGAAAAGAATGTCATTTTATTATTTTATTAGTTATTTGCTAATTTATTTGTTATTTGCTGTTATATTTATTATTTGCTACAAATAATGTTATTTACAGATGATCTGAGCTATCAAGAACAAAAATCGTGAACTAGTCCATCCTCCACGGCAAACAGTTTCAGATGCACTGCTGGCAAAAACGTTGCACTGAGCTATTAATAGAAACACAATTTATTCTTAAAAATCAAAATCAATGTAGTTCTTAACAAAGATTTTAAATCAAATAAAAAATTACATTTAATAATAAGCCATTCCAGAGCTTGAAATCCTGCAAATAACTCTCTTTGGGAAGCGTTTAGTCAGAATTCTATATGTGAATCGTCAACTAGAAACTTGAAACCGCGAAAAGAAACACCATAGAACTAAATCTTTACCTAACACAATATTAAAATCGCGACTCAGTATCTCTTCGGCCTGTCTTCTTACACACGAAGCCACCATGGTGGCGCGGCCAATAAATTTTGGTGGCGCGACCGTGGTGGCGTTGTCTGTTACACGCGACGCCACCAAACACTTCACCGCAAAATCTCCTAAATGGATTTGGAACAATGAGCATCTCTTGCTGTTCTCGCGGTTACGGAAAAGGCGAAAGCGTGGATATCGAAGGTATTGGTGCACCCAACGATTCAGGATCATTTATATACATATTTACAAGCACCTCCCATTTTTTTTTCTTCAAATCCCTATTCGAGTACTCTTTAATGGTCAAGTCCGACAGCGAAGTCCTTCACTGAACTTGTACTATGAATTTCTCAGTGTCAAAATCCCATCTTTAAAGTGGTTTCGTTTTAATCATGTTTTTCAACGCTTTTGAAAAAGGAAATTAACAGCAACGACCTTTTGGCCGCAAAGAAAATCGCATCTCGTGTGGAGGTATTCATTGAAAACTGTACAACGACGTGGTGGAGCGGTCAATGTGGTCATGTCGCCACCAGAATTCTGGCCACGCTCCGTGAGTGCGTAAAGTTCCATTGTATGTTGATATGTTGGCGTCTTGTGTAAAGTCTCTAAGCGATATACAATGGAAGAGGTACAGAACTGATTAATCTGACTTCTGAAATGCAATTATTAATCTGATGTCGTTTTCTTTGCATTGAAAATGACATTTATATAAAGGCAGTCAGTAAACCGATACCAATATTTACGAAATTTTGTCATTTAGATTTTTACCAATACATTACATAAATCTACAACAAATAGACCAATCGAAAATTCTATTTTTATTGCAGAATGTTATTTCTGTTTTAGAAATTACCATTAGTAGTAAGCAACGATGATTATATGGTGATATAAAATTTATGAAGATGATAATGTTGATAACTTTTATATTGTAATTGGAAAAGAAATAGTTACAAATCACAGCTCTATCATCAGTAGTATATATATATACAGGGTGTTTCAAAAATACAGGGCATAATTTCAGGTATGTATTTCCCACATGTAGACAATCAAAATAGTTCATTACAACATGTGTCCGGAAATGCTTTATTTCCGAGTTATGGCCTTCACAACATTGAAAATCACCGGAACATTTTTCGTATTTACAGATGAAGCACAGTTCACACGAGATGGCATAACAAATTTCCACAATCAGCATGTATGGGCGTATGAAAACCCAAATGCAACTGTTGTATCTCATCACCAGGTGCGGTTCTCCCTCAACATGTGGGCCGGTATCATTGGTGATCGATTAGTTGGACCCCATGTACTTGTAAACAGACTTACGGGGCAGGCGTACACAAACTTCCTGGAAAACACCATACCTCATGTTTATGACGACACTCCACTGATCGATCGTCAGCACGCTCACTTCTTGCATGACGGCGCTCCTGCACACTTCAGTCGTACGGCTCGCCGGTACTTGGATCGAACGTTTCCTGATCGATGGATAGGTAGAGGTGGCCCAATTGCTTGGCCTCCACGCTCACCTGATCTGAACCCTCTCGATTTCTACTTGTGGGGCCATTTAAAATCATTGGTTTATTCGTCTCCGGTGCCTGATTTGGAATCCCTTCGGAATCGAATTGTGGCACGTTCTGAGGACATACGCAACATTCCTGGAGTGTGGGATCGTGTTCGCAGGTCATTGAGACATCGATGTGAGGTCTGTATTCAAGCAGGAGGTGGTCATTTTGAACATCTTCTGTAATGGCAACGACCGGCGGAACGAAAAACGTTCCGGTGATTTTCAATGTTGTGAAGGCCATAACTCGGAAATGAAGCATTTCCGGACATATGTTGTAATGAACTATTTTGATTGTCTACATGTGGGAAATACATACCTGAAATTATGCCGTGTATTTTTGAAACACCCTGTATATATATATATATATATATATATATATGAACTAGTAGTAGTATAAAGGTCCATCCACGTCGTAATCGTTGAACTTTGCATCAAAATGACGAAGGGATTATGAGGAATTTTCAACTGTCAAAATGGCGAGATAGAAATAGAAATGGGTCATTCCATGCCAAGTGGTCTAAACTTCCCTTCATCATGTCTCCAATTTTGTTCAAATTTTAGCTGTAGCACCGGTAAGGTGTTAAACTAAGTTTCCCAAAATTTGAGGTTCCAAGCTGCAATAGTTGTTGATCTAGACCCCCCCCTATCTGAAGGGTAGTCGGTCCATGTTCGCACAACATTGAACAAAATGCCACTTTCGGGGTCAATAAAATTGAAATTAACTTTTAAAATGGCTAAAAATTTGAGATCCTGTACAAGTTTTCGTGCTGATTCTAATCAAATTAATTTTAACATTATGGATGCAAAATTCAGTCAAATAAGTTGACTCAAAGTGTGCATTAAAATTTGTTGTGACTTATCGCAACAAAATTTAACCAATATTTAGACTCCAACAACTTCCAGGCAAAAAAAGATATGCACTTGAAATTTTGAACAAGCGCTAGACTTAGGCTAGACATGTTACTGCCAAATTTGCAACTATCTAGCATCTATAGTCGCCCTGCAGGATCTCTTCAAATTTGGCACAGTTGGCACGCATGGAAAAATTTACCAAAGTTTAAAGCTAATTATTAAAAAATAGTCTACCTGAATCTGCTTGTGAATCGTATCATCTGAAAGAAAAAACTTTGCTCTACAAGACTGATGCATTTTTTTTGGCAATGCGACCATGAAGTAGCCATTTAGGCAGGTCAAAGTTATGTTAAATTTTATGTGTGACATATTGCATCCTGATTATGGTATGTTTACTGCAGGATCCCACGCCTAATTATGGTCTATCTTTGCTTCAGGAAATGTGTGCTCTTTGCAATTTCTACGAAATTGAGTCTTAATAGTCACTTCAAATTATTGAATAAAATTGATATAAATTCATTTGCACCTAATTTAGGGTCAATCCATACCAAATGGTCCAGCACTGGTTGCTCGAACATTTTTTTTAAAAAAATGATTTTTTTTTTTACTGTTGTTACCCCTATACATCAGTACTTCAAAACAGGCATTATATATTGTTTTTTATTTGATTTCGTTTAAAAATGGCGTCCATTTTTGTTTTAGGGTTACCGGCATTTTGGCCTTTGCAGATAGTTGCGGTAATTTTGATAACTCAGCTAAGAAAAACGATAGAAAGCTGTGGAAAAAAACATTATTTTCAGCACATTCTAAACTACATTTTATGTCCTTTACCTTTTTACAATATCTCTAACACAAATGGCTGAAATTTAGAACCGAAACTGTTTTTTTTTAACAAAAATCAAAGTTCCGGGTTTTTTTTGAGCACGAAGGAATGAAATAGGAAAGCTATAAATTGTTTTGAGAAAAGATATACATCCAAAGGTGTAGCAAAACATATTTCAGCTCTGTTACTGGGTTCCTAATTAAGTTATAGCGCTTTAAAAATGCTCCTTTTCCATTTTTTTCAAAGTTTGAGCCCTAATATCTCTGATGGGGGACCTAATAAAAAATTGATATTTACAGTATAAAGAGAACTTTATGAGAGGTATCTGTGAAAAAATTTTTGAGTTTGATATTTGAGTTTGATTTTTGAGTTAGATACCTATGTATCTTACATAA
>JAFIDM010005346.1:6442573-6483030 GCA_023159025.1 Thereuonema tuberculata
GGGGGGGGGGGGCCGAGGCCCCCCCCCCCGAAATAATGAAGATATGTTCTCCCAACGTTTTTTTTTGGTTGAACAGATAGGTTTTCATTTTTTTTTTGTTTGGTTGAATATATTTTTTTGGCTTGGGCCCCCCCACCGAAATAATAAAGGTATGTCCTGCCATCGTTCATTTTTTTTTTTTGCTTGAACAGATAGGTTTCATCGGTTTTTTTTTGTTTGAACAGATAGGTTTCCATCGTTTTTTTTTTTTTTTGATTGAACAGATAGGTTTCCTTGGGGTGTCGGCCCTCCCCGAAAATATATTCTATATACGCCACTGCTCTCAACTGATGATTGCCAAATTAGCGGGAAACAGGTTGCCTTGAGATGTCAGAAATGAACATTGGTCTCAAATTTTAGCAAGACCAAAATATGGAATACAAAACATTGCGCAGCCCTTTGGTTACCACAAGAAAGGGGGAAAAAAAATAACGAACCCTTTCAAGGGTAAAAGGAAAACAATCAATACCTCTTGAGCCGTTTCATAGCATTTATCTCCTTAGTAAATTATTGAATTTACAATCTAAAATAAAGATAAAATAAAGTTTATTAGAATCTAATAAAAGCTAATAGAAATAAGTGCATCAAACGGAAACGAAATGTTTGGGTCCCCTTAAGGTTGGGCGCACACCGGAGCTGACAAAATAACTCGAGGCAAAAATGTCAGTGACAAAATATTTTGCTTCAGGCTGCCTGTGACTGTCTGTGAATGTCTCTTTCATTCGGAGTCAATATGGCGAGTGATGAACAAGTGGTAATGGTTATACATTATTATATGTTATGTTTACAGGAGGAAAGGCTCGCTTGGGGTTCATCCTATTAGTCAAAAAAGGAAACTCAATATGTTTTTAGATTATTAATAGTTTCGACTATTTATTAGGATTAATCAGTAAAAAAAAAAAATTGAAAAACAAAACACTAACTATCGGAAGAGTGCGTGATATCTGCTGAGGTAACTTTAATACTGATGGTAAATTTATAGCTGCTGATGTGGGCGACTACGGAAGAAACAATGACAGCCGTATTTTCATTGCTTCACAGTTTGGACATGTCTTTTATAAAATAAGCTGAATCTGCCAGCGCCTTCAAAATTGGGTTCATAAAAAGGGTAGAATCTGCCTTTTGTATTCGTGCGGACGAAGCTTATCCTCTGAACCCCAATTAATGGGACCTTTTCCAAAAAATGCCCTGATCCTATTCGCAAAGCGAATATATAATTAACGCTATTCTAGAGCATGCCGAATCGTCGAATGTGTGTTTGGTATTCTTACAAGAAAAATTCCTATGTTTGAAACTATCATGTTAGTGTTATCAGAAAAGGCTGAAAAGATCGCGCTTTCTTGTTGCGTTTTTCAAAACATGTTCAGAGAAAAGGAGACAAACTATCAGATATTCATCAGGAGCAGCTTGATCTTCATGAAGATGACAATGATCAAGATGTTCGAAACCTCCAAGATGTATGATGTAACCCAGCATACGATATTCGCAATAAATATATGGATTTTTTAAATTCTAGTCGTGGCAGTGTTCCATGGCAAAATAGGATAGCCCTTTTGGAATGACTATAGTGAAACTATTCATAAACAATATGAACCTACATACAGAAACTTCGCCTTCTGTAATTTAAAATGTATGTGTTACTTGTATTAACAGGAGGTCATTAGATACAAACCAGCCATTTCTAATAATTTAAGAATTTAACAAAAGATTATTAAATATTTTCATAAAATAAAAATAAAATGTTAGAAAAGCATCGCCTTCATTTTCTTACTGCCAAAGGCATTTTTAAACAACCAGTCTGTTTTTCTTCTTTTATCGACAACGGCCAACTTTGGACCACGAGCTAGCCCTACCTGACAACGTCAGGATGAGGGCTATGAAGAAGGGGGGCGAGATGCACATCTCAGCCAATCTGTTTTTATTTTTTTTTATTTTTTTGTCTCTGGGAACAAATTTTTTGAAAAATCATTTTTCACAAATTTTATTTTCCCTACATGTTTCATTCAAGCCTTTTCTAATACTTATATTTTCATTTCATTTGTATAATAACAGTTTATTTTGTTTTGAACATAATATTTTTTATTTTGATCGTAATTAAAAAAAAAAACCTGAAGCATTCATTTCCTTTCGTATTTCATCCCGAAATTTGTCAGTAACATCTTTTTTAGAATAATCTTTTAACTGATAATTGTAAAGGGTAAGCCTTGCCTGAACTAAAACAACCAGTTTGTCCAAATTTATTTCCATATTTTCAAAAAAGAACCCGCTATCAACCGAACGCAACAAAATCTCATTCAGCTAGCCTCATAATGAGTTATAGCTAAATAACGCGCATGCGCAAAGCGAAATGTCTCGAGTGTCGAAGAGACGAGACATAATTTCAGGGGGCTTCATTGTTTTGTCACATACTGCCTCTGACAGCCTGAGATAATTGTCAGGAGCGGTGTGCGGCTGACCCATAGAAAACCATTGTAACTTCTTCGTCGAGTCAGCCTCTGACAAAAATGACTCGTCTCGAGCGGTGTACGGCCAGCCTAAAAGAAATTTCAGCTCCATTGACAAGCAGCATCCGATGCTTATCGATCACTGGATTATATCTTAAATTTCAGTTTCTGGTTTGTTTGTTTTTTTTTATCTTATCAATTAAAAAATTTTTCCTGAAGAAGTAAAGATTTGTGCTTACTTCAAAACAGGCATTATATTTTTTTTTTATTTGTTTTCGTTTAAAAATGGCGTCCATTTTTGTTTTAGGGTTTCCGGCATTTTGGCCTCTGCACACAGTTGAGGTAATTTTGATAACTCAGCTAAGAAAAACGATAGAAAGCTGTGGAAAAAAACATTATTTTCTGCACATTCTAAACTATATTTTATGTCCTATATCTTTTTAAATATCTCTAACACAAATGGCTGAAATTTAGAACCGAAACTGGTTTTTTTGAACAAAAATCAAAGTTACGGGTTTTTTTTTGAGGACGAAGGAATGAAATAGCAAAGCTATAAATTGTTTTGAGAAAAGATATACATCCAAAGGTTTAGCAAAAAATATTTCAGCTCTGTTACTGGGTTCCTAATTAAGTTATAGCGCTTTAAAAATGCTCTTTTTCCATTTTTTTTCAAAATTTGAGCCCCAATATCTCTGGTGGGGGACCTAATAAAAACTCGATATTTACAGTATAAAGAGAACTTTAAGAGAGGTATCTGTGAAAAATTTTTTGAGTTTGATATTTGAGTTTGATTTTTGAGTTAGATACCTATGTATCTTATATAACACTCTCAATTGATGATTGCCAAATTAGCATGAAACAGGTTGCCTTGAGATGTCAGAAATGAACATTGGTCTCAAATTTTAGCAAGACCAAAATATGGAATACAAAACATTGCGCAGCACTTTGATTACCACAAGAAAGGGGGAAAAAAATAACGAACCCTTTCAAGGGTAAAAGGAAAGCAATCAATACCTTTTGAGCCGATTCTTAGCATTTATCTCCTCAGTAAATTATTGAACTTACAATCTAAAATAAAGTTTATTAGAATCTAATAAAAGCTAATAGAATAAGTGCATCAAACGGAAACGAAATGTTTGCGTACCGTTAAAAGAAATTTCAGCTCCATTGACAAGCAGCGTCCGAAATTTCAGCTCCATTGACAAGCAGCGTCCGATGTTTATCGATCACTGGATTATTTGTATAATTTCAGTTTCTGTTTATTTTTTTTTTATTTTTTTTTTTGATCTTATCAATTAAAAAATTTTTCTTTGGTCTTGTCAATCAGTATACTTATGCTTCATTTCTCTTTAGATAGTATATTTGTTTTCACGCCAAAACAAATGTGACCTTCGACATCTTTAATTCCGAATAACAAAATTCAGTTAAATTCAAAACCTAATTAGAGTGTTAATAAGTTATTCCAAATATTTATTGCAATTTCTTCTTTTGAATCGAATAAGCTTTTAAAACACTTTTTGATCAAAAAAGCGTCATTTAATTGTAATTTAAACCTATTGTCCCTTTTCTCCTCAAGAGTTGAACATTCTTAAACCCACATGTATGTATCTAACACAGGTATATAACTCAAAAATCAAACTCAAAAATTTTTTCACAGACACCTCTCATGAAGTTCTCTTTATACTGTAAATATCAAATTTTTGGTCCCCCACCAGAGATATTGGGGCTCAAACCTTAAAAAAAAATGAAAAAAGAGCATTTTTAAAGCGCTCTAACTAAATTAGGAAGCCAGTAACAGAGCTGAAATACTTTTTGCTAAACCTTTGTATGTATATCTTTTCCCAAAAAAATTTATAGCTTTGCTATTTCATTCCTTCCTACTCAAAAAAAACCTGGAACTTTGATTTTTGCTCAAAAATAACAGTTTCGGTTCTAAATTTAAGCCATTTGTGTTAGAGATATGATAAAAAAGTATAGGACAAAAAATGTAGTTTGGATTGTGCTGAAAATAATGTTTTTTACCACAGCTTTCTACCGTCTTTCTTAGCTGAGTTATCAAAATTACCGCAACTGTCTGCAAAGGCCAAAATGCCGGAAATCCTAAAACAAAAATGGACGCCATTTTTAAACGAAATCAAATAAAAAAAAAATATAATGCCTGTTTTGATGTACTCATGTATAGGGGTAACAACAGTAAAAAAAAATCATTTTTTTTTAAAAATGGTCGAACAAGCATTGCTGGACCGTTTGGTATGGATTGACCCTAAATTAGGCGCAAATGAATTTATAATTATATCAATAATTTTAAGTGACTATTAAGACTCAAATTCATAGAAATTGTCAAGAGTAAACTTTTCCTGAAACAAAGATAGCCCATAATCAGGCTTGGGATCCTGCAGTAAACATACAATAATCAGGATGCAGTATGTCACACACATAAAATTGAACATACTTTGACCTGCCTAAATGGCTACTTAATGGTCGCATTGCAAAAAAAAATACATCTGTCTTATGCTGGGCGAACACGTACCAATATGCGGCAATATTGGTGGACAATATTGGTCATTTTTATTGGTACCAACCGTTTCCAGCAATAAAAATGAACAATATTGCCCAATATTGCCCAGTGGCGATTGTCGGAAAAAAAGTACCAATTTTAGTTGGCGAGAAATATTGCTGGTGAGCGAGCGAATCACATGAACGGATGAAATCACGTGACAACGGTGACGTCGAAGGAAGTCGGGACTTTGAAAATCGGAAAATCACTCACTCACGCCGGCCATTTTGTTTGAGAAACAAGGCTTAAAATCAGCAAAATGGGTCGGCCCAAAAAAGATAATTCAAACAACAACATTTGGTCAATTGATCTGGAAAGACTTCTCATTGATTTCTACAGAGGGACGGCGTTTAATACTATAGCGAATCTGTACGGAAACACGCTCTCTCTAGCTCTCCCTAGTGAGAAACGCCGAAACTAGGCCAATACTCGTAAAGGAAAACCTGTGTGTTCGCGCACAATACCAACCGCCAATATCAATAATGACCAATATTGTCCACCAATATTGCCGCATATTGGTACGTGTTCGCCCAGCTTTATAGAGCAACGTTTTTTCTTTCAGATCATACGATTCACAAGCAGATTCATGTAGACTATTTTGTAATAATTAGCTTTAAACTTTGGTAAATTTTACCATGCTGCCAACAGTGCAAAATTTGAAGAGATCTTGCAGGACGACTATAGATGCAAGATAGTTGCAAATTTGGCAGTAACATGTCTAGCCATTGTTCAAAACACTAACATTGTTCAAAATTTCCATACTTTTTTTTGCCTGGATGTTGTTGGAGTCTAAATGTTGGTTAAATTTTGTTGCGATAAGTCACAACAAATTTTTATGCACGCTTTGAGTCAACTTGTTTGTTTGAATTTTGCATCCATAATGTTAAAATTAATTTTATTGGAATCAGCACGAAAAATTGTACGGGATCTCAAATTTTTAGCCATTTTTATAAGTTAATTTCAATTTTATTAGACTCCAAAATTGGCATTTTGTTCAATGTTGCGCAAACATGGACAGACTACTGTTCAACAACTACTGCAGCTTGGGGCCTCAAATTATGGGAAACTTAGTTTAACACCTTACCAGTGCTACAGCTAAAATTTGAACAAAATTGGAGATATGATGGCGTGAACTTTTTTTAATTTTAGACCACTTGGCATAGAATGAACCAAATTTAAAAATCAGTACTTGAATATTATTGTGGAGATTAATAAGCTCCACAGCTGTTTTATAAATTAAAAAACAAAGCCTAACGTAATTAGTTAAGGTCTCTACCATCGTTATTTCGGAATGACAGTTATGTTCTAGTGCTGAGATTTTATTAGTTAATGAAAACATTATTTTTCCCCGTGAAGGATTGAAAATGGATTGGAAAACTGAACAACAAAGTAACCAAACGTATTTTTGCCATATATTTTTGGTTGATGGTAAATGCAGTTGGAAAATACTTTCAGAAAGAATAAAGAATATGAAAAAGTTTTTCACAGAGTCGCTGTTTCTTCTGGTGACAACCTATCATCCAGTTTTGACTTCAACGAATTTTAACAGAAATCACAAAAACAATGCTTATTTAACGGAAGATTATTTCTAGATAATTTTAGATCATAGCAGTTGAGTCCACGTTTTTTTTTTTCGAATAAGTAATAATTGATCAACACTTTGCTAGTATCGCCTGATCTAAGATAATTAAAATGGACGAGAAGTACAGCAGCAATTTCATCTGCTCTGACATCTCGTTAACGCCAAAAGAAAAACTTTGTTAATCTACTGTTGGATTATTCTGCTTTATGATGGGAAGTGCTTAACACGACTCCCATTAATGGGCGTGGAAAACGAGTACGACACCAAGTGATGAAAGAAATCAAATCTTACTTGCAACAGAAATGACAACTACTCGTAACTTTGCCAAGTCGCGGGTGGAGTGGGAATTTACCAGTTATTATCACGATAGGCCCCAAAAGCGCAACTTGCCTCTCTTAAATTAACTGCTTAGATAAAAATCTGAAGTTTCACTCTTCTTTCACCCAATTAGTCTTAATTGACTTCGTTGTTCCTGGAAAACACAAACTAATTGCTGTAGTAATTTCTTAATCCTGATTAGGAAAGGTTCCTGTGGCTTTTTATCCATAACTGAGATTATTAATAAAGTAATTATGATTAAAAAATTTGATTTTATAAGAACAGCTAAAAAATTAAACAAGAATTTAAGTTTGAAGTTAACTAAAAGTTTGTAAATAACAATAATACCCAAGAAAAAGTTTTTCCTGAGTGTTATTATATTGAACTCGCCAAATATAGAAAAAATGCTTGTTTGGATTAACTATTATTAATTTGAAAGAAAGTTAAATTAAAAACAAAGTTATGTTTTTGCCTATGTTTTGCTTTTCTTTCTCAACATCTGTCAAACAATTTGCAAACAATTTTAATTGAAAACGTGGGACAGAAGGACTTTCAAAATAAGGTGAATTCATTATGAAAATGAAGCAATTAATTATGTGCCAGCATTTATGTAGATCCTTGGTTATAAGCATCAAAAAACGCGAAATAGTTCCACGCAAGAAATTTGTGAATATGAGGAAGCAATTAATATTGTGAAATTAATATTTAGGCCTACTTTATTTTACAAGTTGAACTTTTTTACTTTGATCTCACTAGAGAGTGGCAATAAGTCACCGCAAGTTTCTATGGAACGAAAGTTGAACTAATGTGGGCCCATTAGCTTAAATGGTAAGGCAAATGATATTTGGGCTTTAGGAGCCAGATTCGCCTTGGTTAGTAGTTGTTTGTTGTAGGATTCTTGTTAATGTCGACTTAGTTGTTTATTAGTTGTTTCAAATTATAGAAAGTATTCGTTAACTTTATTATTATTAAATCTAAAAGATTATATAAACAATTATATAAACATTTTCTTGTTTATTAACAAGTATGCTTTCTTACTGGTTAATCACTGTAAATTTAATTTTGTCTGTTATAAACGCCTTCTTAATTTTCAATCATTTTCAATGATTGCTCTTTTTTTCTATTTTCTGCTGAACAACCATAAGAATAAATTACGATAAGAATCGAGATTGAAAACAAAAAAAATCATCATTTCTGCTTTGTTTTTGTCTTTCTATGATCCTCTTACTAACATTTTCATTTTTTGACCAGAAATAATTCATTATTGTGCTCACGCCGAAAGATGAAACTCCCAGAATGCAAAGCAGATTGTAGATTGTCCTTCCCTGGCCGTTCGCTAACATTCAAGTAGAAGAGGTCGCTATTATTCTATTTGAATGTTAGCGAGCGGCCAGGAAAGGACAATCTATACTCTGCATTGCATTCTGGGAGTTTCATCTTTCGGCGTGAGAACAATAATTTTTTGTAAATAAGTAAAGCTTTGTTATATGTATCTGATTTTGCCTATGTTATACGTATTTCCGGCTAAAAACAAATCAGTCAGTAATCTTCTTAGCTTGACATTCTAAATAAAGTAAAAAACCTTTAATCTTTGTAATGTTTTATGCTTTTTGTTCTTTAAAGTGATTTTAATTAGACATTAACGATAATCTTAAATAAATGAAGAAACCCATAGCAGCAATATGAAACGAATAAACACAAAGATGGGTACCAAGTAGTCAAAATTTAATAATAATTCTCTCGTAGAGACTACAAAATTATAAAAAGGAAAAATATATTTAAAGGATTTTATTATTTAAAAAAAAAAACTATCTGATAATACATACTCTATTGGAGTGTTCTTGTAAACAATCACATAAATCGGTTAACATAAATTCTCTAAATATTTATTTCCTTTTTAGAATTTTGTGGTTTTGAGCATGGATATATATAATCTCGGAAACATGTAGAGAATCATTATATATATATTTTTTTTACTTTGTTTCCATCTTTCTGTTTAATCGCTTCCAAATAACCTCTATCTCCAAAGACCTTACATCAAGTTTTTCTAAAAAAATGTTCACGAAGTTTTTTTTTCCTGTAACAGAAAAAGATGATAAAAAAAAAAAAAAAACTTAGAAAATATTGTCTCTAGATTCTCACTCGAGGAATTTCATAAGAACAATTTATGAACAATTCATAATAACAATAACAACGAGTTTAACTCATTTTTTATTATCGACCTTCCCAGAAAGTGAACATTAACAAACATACGTATGTGTTTTCTTTCCCACCCAACAACATTTCAGCCGCTGAATTGATCTTCTTCAAAAGTAGTAAGCATATGGAAGCAGTAGAGACGATCTAACTGGGTTTTTTTTTTATATTTTTCAAGTCATTGTCGAGAAATTAGCTCAAAGAAAAACATTATATTTAAACACTGGATTTTTATCTCATTTTTATTAAGATTTCATTGTCTTAAAAATGATTATTAATCCTTAATCTGTTAATTAGCCGTAATTTTTTATGATTAAAATTAATGGGCTTTTGACAATTGAATGCTGACTTTTAAAAAGAAAAATTTCCAGGAGTTATTACAATTAGAATATAAATCAGATTCTTCGTTTGTCGACTTTAGCAAACTAAATGAGAAATAGCATTTTAAGGAAACTACAGTTCAGTTCATGAAAGAAGAGCTTTTGATGATGTAATTTTCGTATGGATTGATGTTTCCAGGACGTAACAGCGCCATCTATTGCTAAAATCCGTAACTGAATCTTATAATATTACGAAAACATTCTGGTATTTGTATTTTCTACAGTTACGAATACATAAAAATAATTAAAATTGAATAATTAAAAACGTTCCACACTATTCCCCTATGCAAAGTTTGTCCTTTCTTGGTCACGCTTATGCGATCACAAAACGACGCCATCTTGGACTGACTGCTCGGAGTTCAGGTTGATGACGTCATGACTGGTTCACGTTGATGACGTCATGACCAGACAAAATCGATCGCTACGTAATGACATATATGGCAAACCCTTCTTTTTTTGAAAACTACTATCGATTTCAAGTTAAAAGTTAGATCCAGTGTTAGTAAGTGCAACACCTTTCCCTACTTTTAGATTTCAAGTTCTTTCAGGGATTTTTTTTTTTTTTTTTCATTTTTAGAACCTCAGTTAATATTTATACAAAATAAAAGTAAAACAAAAAAGAAAAGAAAAAAAAAATCCGACTTTATAATGTACACAGTGACATACGACATGTTCATTTGCTACAAATACTGATTAAATAAATATGAAGCATTTTGAATTAATAAAAAAAAAAAAATAGAAAAAGAAAAAAAAAATCAAAATAAGATAAAAAAAAGCAAGAAAATCCCACCAGTGCCATGATATTGCTATTCAAGCCATTGCTACGAACACTATTCGAGACTTGTTTATTCTGACCACAACGCACTATACGATCACGGCTACCCTCACAAGCAGAGTAAAAGCACTCAGAATGTTTATAAGGTGCTGAGAATACTCTTTCCTAAGTATTATCACGTGATCGTAACAGGAAGTTTTCACAAATCCAAACTCACATTTTCTCCCTCCTTTATAAGTGGTAAGGGTTCCAATGAAGCGTGATTTGCAGATTGGGCTGAGGAGATGATGTCAAACAGATAAACAGACAGAATGAACGTAAGAGCTTCCCCTTATACAGTTTCGTGCACTGGCTAGCTAAAAACAATTCCCACAAAGAATATTTTATTAATTGTTTTTATAAACTTTTCTCATTTAATAAAGACATTGGAAAAAAGTAATTCTTCTTTGAAAATAATTACTTTTTTGTTTTTTAATTTTTTTTTGAAAGAAAAATGTAATCTGCATGAAGATTTAGACGGATCATCCTCTAGGTTTCATAAATCGTAAATGAAGTTTAGGATTAAAAAGGATTAGATGGGGAAAAAAAAAAAAACCTCCAAGAAGATGAATAAGTGAATTTAATTAAAAAAAATATAAAAAAATTAATGATAAATACAATCTAAGGAATTAACAGAATTATGTTATAAAAAATTTAGTTTTCTTTTTGAACTAAATGACAAAAAAAAATTAAAATTAAAATTTTAATCAAAACTTAAATATTTAAAAAAACTTTGTCTAAGCATAGTTTTTTTCAAGAGAACAAACACATCTAAACCCTCATCTTTTTTGCAGAAATTGAAACAAAATTAAACTTAATGCTCCAATGTATAAACATAATATGTATGCAATAAATACTATTAATGAAACGTAACACATTTCTTCTTCTTCATTAGCAATATTTCGCAGGCTATTACTTTTTCCTGCTTCGTCCGGCTTTCAAATACATCGAATATGTCTTACAAAAAATAACAAAGTCTTAAACAACATAGAACTTAAACTTAAAAGTTAAACTTAATTTTTCATGAATATTTAGTTTGGCGTGAACGGTCCTTCAAACGATAACATACTTGTAGCGACTGGAGGATCCAGATTCAATCCATAATGGAGGAAGATAATTTTTTTCTCTGCTTATTTTTCCTTAACAAGAGATTCAAGGATTCACTTAGCCCTCCATCATTTAAAAAAAAATATATGAATATAAAGATTCTTACCTTCGACACAAAAAAGACAGTCAAGCGACACAAAATTGAGACCGGTCTAACGCGCCTGATGGTGGAGATCGCAGAAGCTTCACCTCTTGAGCTTCCTATCCACTCTTAAGAGTAAAACCTTTTGTAACCTTCTTTCTGCATTTGCAGAAATATAACTTGTTTGAATTTGAATGTAAATTTGATAATTTTGATGGGTGGCTTTCCTCGCAAAATCTGTAGACAGTGAAGCATTGTCGTCAAAAATGCTTTGCAATAAAATTAATGGCACACATATTTACGAAAGTTATTGCTTGAATACAAGCTGGCAGTTGAATTTACACACCCATCGAAGACTTGAAAAGGAAAACAAAAGCAATGCATTTTGTTAAAATAACATCAAAAGTAAATGCACTAATGAAAACTAGTGTACGTGTGTGAAAAATGCCGTTAAGTTAAAAATACCTACACACATAACTAAGAATTTGACTTTATTATATAAAAAGTTTTTACAATAAACACGACCGGTTTCGCAAGTTACGTAACTAGTTTCTTCAGGTTTAAAAACGTAGATAAAGAAATGGACTAAGTATAACGATTATCAAAGTACGACTAAGTAACATCTATTTAGAATATTTAAATGCTTTATTGATACCTTAAAAAAAGTAATTTCAATGCAGAAAAGTATTTACATACTTTAAAGTCATTAATTCTATATTTAGATGTTATTTTTCTTGCTCTGTGGTACATTACTATCAGTCCTATTTTGAAAAGCAATTATCGATTTCCTATTTTCATTTGTTAAGATAAAAAGTAGAAAAGCAGAAGTATACTAAGTTTTCTAACAAAAGGTGAAATTTAAAACTGAAAACCATTAAGGCAATAAGTTGTTCTGATTTAAATCATTAAAGTGTTCTATGATTTTCAGGACAGTTTTAATTAGAATGTTGTTACTTTAAGGATGAATTACATTATTCCAACAAACATTATTCTCATTAATAAATTAATGCAGCGACGTAATTAAATCTAGAACTTTCAGTTCAGCAAAAGTCATCTATGGTATGTGAACATTAGAAATTGTAGAAACTTGTTAAGGGAGTTTTGTCATTAGGTAACCACAGGTTAGTCTTTTCATTTCTCTCCAAAGATTTAAAGAAAAATTAAAACAGTACTTCACTAAAGAGCAGTCAAAAATCCTGCTGTTTTTCTTAGCTGCTCCAGTCAACAATTCTATTCCAACTGCATAATTCCCTTTAAGTTCAATGACAAATTTAGCTTAAATTCGTTAATGTTCTTTGGTTTTGTTTTGTTTTTATATCTACTGCATGAGAGATTTGATAGGATACTAAAGAGTTGGTTTAAGGTTTACAATATTTTATTATAAAAGATTTTCAGAAAAAAAGAAGTAAAACAACTAAGTTTTAGAATGCAATTTATTTATTTTGCTTATTCACACAGCTGGGCAGGGGAAGGAGTAAAATAGATTTTCTATTTTACAGATCGTTAATAGTCGCAGTACGTAGGGCCTGTTACCCCTTCCTATTTGAATCTACTCCAATGTAGAATACAACTTTAACTCATTCTTCCGGATATCTGATCCAGGTAACTTACAAAGTATGCAACCTAGGAGTCTGAAATTTTAAAGGTAAATTCAGACTCTTATAAGGATAATCCCTAGAATTTTACTACGCAGAAATTACTAAGTAAAAATGTCAACTTATCTTGTGGTTAAAAAGCGTTAATAAGTGTAATTCCAAAATAATTTATTGATTTTGATAAAAATTTGGACCCATACGAGATGAAATACTGTCTGTACGTAAGATTCAGAAAAGGGCGATCATTTACGTAGAAATACCTTGAATTATTGTCACTATGTTTCATGCAGTATTTTTGAGATCTTGTAACGAGATTCTTTGAAAGTTGGCATATCAACTACACCTCTTTTGTTTAGACTGTTAAAGTTTCCTTCATATTCCATTCAAACGAAGAATTCCTTGTCTTTCGTTCTATGGACTTTTGGTTCAGAATGAAAAATAATTGAAGAAAAAAAAAGTGTTTAGATTGAAATTTTGTCGTATAAAAGCGAGGGCAACGAGTGAATCAATAAAATGGGGTTGGTCGGAAGGACTTATAAAACGCTACCGGTTTGATTGGACGTGCTTCGAATGTTTATGGTGGAATTTGGAATGAAAAGTCCACACATCGACCCAATATTAATTCCGGTGAATAAACATAAAAATCTGAAAGGCTTAAATACCACTAAATAAATTCGATCTAAAGGTAATAAATACGGATTACAATGGATTCCATTTGATATTAAAGCACGGGAAATGACGTCATGACGAGAATAATGATTATCTTGTTACGTAAAGGAAATGTTACTGTGAAACAGTATTTTTAACCTGAGAACGTCAACTTATTCAAAATCGAGCCAAATTAGTCAATCTACCGATATATTCAACTGATAAATACAATCTATTTCATAAGATATCGATTTAATATATTTACGTCAGTACTTTTGTCTGCAATTACAGTTTCGAAAAGTTTATTCATTTCCAATAAATTCATTTCCCACAAATGCTATAAGTTTTACACAACATAACTACACTAATTTCAAAATTAAAATTTATTTTTCCAATTCATAACAGATTCTGAGTTTGGAAATAATAAAAAAAAAGTTAAAAGAATAAAACTTATTTAATTAATTTTATCTCCTCAGTAAATTATTGAACTTACAATCTAAAATGAAGATAAAATTAAGTTTATTAGAATCTAATAAAAGCTAATAGAAATAAGTGCATCAAACGGAAACGAAATGTTTGCGTCCCCTTAAAAGAAATTTCAGCTCCATTGACAAGCAGCATCCGATGCTTATCGATCACTGGATTATATCGTAAATTTCAGTTTCTGTTTATTTTTTATTAATTTTTTTTCATCTTATCAATTAAAAAATTTTATCTTTTGAAGGAAGTTTTCTTTCGTTACGCTTCATTTCTCTTTAGATAGTATATTTGTTTTCACGCCAAAACAAATGTGACCTTCAACATCTTTAATTCCGAATAAAAAAATTCACTTAAATTCAAAACCTAATTAAAGTGTTATTAATTTATTTCAAATATTTATTGCAATTTCTTCTTTTGAATCGAATAAGCTTTTAAAACACTTTTTGATCCAAAAAGCGTCATTTAATTGTAATTTAAACCTATTGTTCCTTTTCTCCTCAAGAGTTGAACATTCTTAAATTCACATTGATGTATCTAACACAGGTATCTAACTCAAAAATCAAACTCAAATATCAAACTCAAAAATTTTTTCACAGATACCTCTCATAAAGTTCTCTTTATACTGTAAATATCAAATTTTTATTAGGTCCCCCCCCTCCATTAGATATTGGGGCTCAAACTTTAAAAAAAATGAAAAAAGAGCATTTTTAAAGTGCTATAACTTAATTAGGAGCCCAGTAACAGAGCTGAAATATGTTTTGCTAAACCTTTGGATGTATATCTTTTCTCAAAACAATTTATAGCTTTGCTATTTCATTCCTTCGTGCTCAAAAAAAAACCCGGAACTTTGATTTTTGTTAAAGAAAAAAACAGTTTCGGTTCTAAATTTCAGCCATTTGTGTTAGAGATATTGTAAAAAAGTAAAGGACATAAAATGTAGTTTCGAATGTGCTGAAAATAATGTTTTTTTTTTTTTTTACCACAGCTTTCTATCGTTTTTCTTAGCTGAGTTATCAAAATTACCGCAACTGTCTGTAAAGGCCAAAATGCCGGAAACCCTAAAACAAAAAAGGACGCCATTTTTAAACAAAATCAAATAAAAAAAATTTATTGCCTGTTTTGATGTACTCATGTATAGGGGTAACAACAGTAAAAAAATCATTTTTTTTAAAAATGGTCGAACAACTAGTGCTGGACCGTTTGGTATGGATTGACCCTAAATTAGGTGCAAATGAATTTAGAATTATATCAATGATTTTACGTGACTATTAAGACTCAAATTCATAGAAATTGCTAAGAGCAAACTTTTCCTGAAGCAAAGATAGCCACTATCAGGCTTGGGATCCTGCAGTAAACATACCATAATCAGGATGCAATATGTCACACACACACAAACTTTAACATACTTTGACCTCCCTAAATGGCTACTTAATAGTCGCATTGCCAAAAAAAAATACATCAGTCTTGTAGAGCAACGTTTTTTTTTTTGTTTTCAAAAATTCATAAGAGATTCTGAGTTTGGAAATAAAAAAAAAAAGTTAAAAGAATAAAACTTTTTTAATTAATTTTACAACCAACATTTTACATTGCTGTAAAAAATTAATGATTTTTTAAAGTAAAGAACATAGTAAAGAATATGCTCATAAAATAAGTCCTTAAATCTGTAAAATGTTTAGTTGTCGGTTTTTTTGAAAAGTTATTTTCAATTTGATTGTCGTTTGCAGTTCCATTAGTTAAAAGAGCTAAACGTGCCGCAAAATAAATTAAATTAAATTAAGAAGAAATTAATTCAGCACAAATCTAACAAAATTGCCTTTCTGGTTCGATTATCGGGAAGGAATCGGGAACGGCCGTTTCGTCCTACAGGGGACTCATCATCAGTTTCATTAGTAATTGATTGTAAATTCGATCACATTATTCAGTCATTGCGAATCACGTGATTGTTAATCAGTCAATCAGTTAATCAGTCATTTGGAAGTATTATTTACATTCTGTTGTGATAAACTAAATGAGAGATCAAGATTTATTTATTCATTATTTATTTATAAAATATCGTAGAATCTGCTCATTTACACATTTAGAAAATCTGCTAATTACACGAAAATTAGTTGATGCATTCCATTATATTATGTCCAATACTCATTTCATATTAGTAATGAGATTGATTTTCCCTTGTGTCAAGAGCCGCGCTGTTTCATTCATCAGATGTCTATCTCCTCATTTGAACAATCAACAACAATCAGTCACTTTGTTGTGTTCCGTCTTTCCTAAATCCCTTTTACGAAATTTAGCTTCTTCCTGTTCTTCGTTAATGCTCAGATTTTCAAGAAATCAATCCAGATAGTAATTTTAGTTACAAATCAATACTTAAAAATACATTCAGAAGATAGTTCTTCACAACAATTTGCTTATTTCAGTCTCAGAATTTTTTTCATTCTATCTTAAATGCCTCTTACATTTTAAAGATTTTTATTTTTTTTTGATGGGGGGGAGGAGATTCGAGTATTTGTGGATGTTACTTGGACGAGTGGATGCTTATCATTAAACTAACAGATTTTCAAACAATTAGCTTTTGATTTATCTTGATGATTTGGTTTAAATGGCAGAATCTAATGATAGGATTGGCCTTAACCTCTGACCCACGGGTGCAATTGCACAACGATTTCACAGTAAATAGCATCTAATTTCCGCTGATATTTCCGCAGATTTGATTTTTGTCTTTTGAATGTGGTAATTTGGGACAATCTAGTGATTTTTCGATCCTAGTAAGTCACAACATCAACAAGATCTTATATTTGATTGTCTCATTCTCATATTGAGAAAGAGCTACATTTCGGCAACTCGAAACTAGTTTATGTAATTTTTAAAAGTTTTTTATTTGCATCGTAGTCTTGTTTGTTCTTGATTTTCAAAAGAGATTCTATTACACACGTTAAAACTTTGTTATAAATATATTATTTGGCATTTTCTCACCATTTAAGTTTCAACTTTGCATAAAAGGCATAAAGTACATTTAATAGTTCTTCAGAAAAGTAAGTTTCATCTTAATCTCTCATGAAAGGATGATACAAGATTGTTAGTTATAAATTTATAATGACTTTTCACTCTCCACATGTATAAAACAAGAAGAAAAAGAACAATGGAAATTCTAAGAAAACAGGAGATTGATGTTAATATTGAACGTAATATTGTTATTTCAGACATTGTTTTTAATTGGATCCCATTTTTATTGTAATTAACATTAGTCGCACTGTTATGTTAATTATCGCTATGATTTCTAACTCGCTACCAAATTTGGATTTCTGATTCAATTTTGGTCGAATGAAACTGACATCCCAGTAAATTTACAAGTTGAAATTGATAAAGAAGATAAAGAATTTTTAACGAAGAAATCTATTTACTCCGTATTTGTAATTTCATTGTTTACACCAACTTAAAATAAATAAAAGAAAAACATTCTACAAATTACTTATTAATTTTTTGCAGAAAAACACTTTTTACTCAGTCAACTAAACTCAAGGCCAAGGTATTTTAGAAAAGAATATAAAATAAATTTTTCAACAACTAACAAGAAACAAATGTATGACAGTAAACCAAATAATGACAAGCTTATTAAGTTGGGCAAAGCAAAATTACCAAATCAATTTAAAAGGGAAAGTACAAAAAAAAATCAACTAAAAGCAAAATGAAATCAAAGGATATAAAAACATCAAGTTTTGACCAAACGAATTTTATTCTAGAATAACAAACCTCAAATTAAAAAACAAAACCATCAAAGGATAACGAAGTAATTCAAAAATAATCCAGAGGCAGGTGTTAAAAAGAAAAATATGATTTCTGATGAGGAAATATAAAGACAATAAATAAGTAAAAGGATTTAGTGAGTGAGGAGTAAACTTGAAAAATTATGATCTTTGAAATTTTTACGATTACTTAGGTTACATTTTTTTATGCGTGATAATAATCTTAACTGTGAATGATAATCACGAACTGCACTTAAGGCAATGTTAAGAGCGCCACATAAAAAAGCTCGTTAGAAGAGAATAATTCTCATTTTCAATGTTTTCAATGTAAAAGATTTCTATGTTAAGTGCCGTGGCTGCAAATTACTTTTAAATTAGAAATCTCTGTTATAATCGAATATAGCTCTTTGCTGTTAGGTTTTCATATTATATGTTTCAAGTTTACTCTGGTGCAATTTTTGAACGTGATTTATGAGAAATCCATTTTTTTTTAAACAAAAAAGAAGATTACACAAATGGGATTTTGTCTTTCCAAAGATTGACGATTCTTCAGTATGATATAACGAGAAAGAAAAATAAAGATAGCAAACATACAGAGAACAGCGTACAGCAGAACAAAAAAAGCTGATTATTAAAACAACTTTTTGATTACAGCTAACAAAACTCGAACAAGATCCATATTAAAATGACAAACATTGATTGAGATAGATCTTAATTTCTCATTAGGAAGAGCTAGAACTGTTTTCGTTGATCAACAGCGTGTGTAACTTTTGTTCGCTTCTGCTCAATTATCGATCAAAACATTATCAAGAGTTCTAGCAAAACCCATTCTCTATTCCACGCATAACAACAACGCTTACAGAAAGAAGTGCCTCATAATGTAATTCCAGATTATTCAATAATCACAAATGTAGTCGCCTCTATTATACTATTTACAAAACATTGCAACAGGACCCAAGAATTTTAAGTCTTATACATGTATAAATATTAATTTTTATTCCTATTCGTTGTTGTATGATTGATTGTATTAATCCTTAACAAGGCCGCCCAGAGGGGGGGGGGCAAAAGGGGCAGATTGCCCCGGGGCCCCACAAAAAGAGGGGCCACATGAGGCCTGAGGGGCCCCGCCATATTGGATTGTCCTTTTTTTTTTTTGGTTGTAGATTTTCGGGATGGGGGGAGGGCACAAATCCAAATGTAGCCCTGGGGCCACCACTAATCTCTGGGCGGCCCTGGTCATTAATTCTACAAAAACTTAACTTTTAAAATTCATTACGTATCTAAAAATTATATATCGAAATAATCTTGATTAACTATGCTATTTATCAGTAAACAGAAATCTGGGACCTACATAATTTAAAGCAATAACAAAAATTACACATAAAAATAAAAGAAAGAAAATCCTTGTGCTGGCATCCGCCAGCCTCATTGAATTTCTTTGCGCAATTAAAAAAAGCGCCTGAAAATGTAAACACTTTAAAGGTTGAAGCCAAGTGTTCACTAGGTGACATCCCGAAACAGATGTTTCTCGCTTAATTGGCGATGATCAATTAGAAGTAATTACTAGAGAACAATGAGGTCATAATACGAAAGTGAATAGAATTATAAGTAAACAGAAATCCTTTAATGTGTTTGTTATTTATCTTTCTATCATACGGTAGACAGACAGTGAGGAATGAGGTTGTTTTAGATTAATGTTGGTTTATTACTGGTTAATTTCTTTTCAAGGGGTGTAATGATTTCTCCTCTTCCAGCACGTTAAATTTACGTTGTAGGTTAATTCATCTCGTTGAAAACTTAATTTCCTTGAATTAAAAAGTCCTCAATCCCATCAGTTATTGGGAAGAGGTTTTTCGTTGTGTTTTACAGCACAACATTTATTATGCCAGGTCTGATGGTGACCTTCACTTAAGTTCTTTCTGGGTATTTTATCGGAGAGGGCGGATCGGGCTGATGAGTCCCTTGCAGGACGAAACGGCCGTTCCCGATTCCCTTTCATAATTAATCCAGAAAGGCAATTTCTTTATTCATTATGCTGCTCTTATTTTTATTTTTTCTTATTTTTGGTTCTATTACAATCGAACCATTTGTTTCGATACCTATTTCTCCATATTGGTACATTGGAGAAAACTGTTTCTTTTACATGATTGTGCATAGGACTTGACTTAATCTGTATTTAATTCCAATTATTGCTACACACAAAACTATGTTGCAAGTTACAACATCTGGCTTCGTGATTTGTTTACTAACAGGAAAATTTTTCATTTTTGCAATTTACTTTAGGCTTAAATCACACTTACTCTTTTCACATTTATTTCATCACACATCTTTATTTGGGAAGCATATTTTCTCGCAGGTAACTCACTTATTTATATTAAATATCTACAAAGAAACTTAACAATAATTTTCCTGAGAGTTCATTCAATGTTGAATGGCTGCTTCACAAATAGAGATAAAAAATAAAAGTAAAAAGAAAAGATAATAAATAAACAAAGTTCCACACTTGTTTGCAGACGAAAGGACGAAAAACAAAGAAGCATTAAAAATACCTATACTTGGTGTTGCTCTAAATCTGTACTATTGTTTCCATTAGCCAGCCGTATCGTACTAGAGTTGTCAGTTGTATCAATGCGTTAGTATTCGGTTTCGTTTTTGTTTTAAACGGAATTTTTTTTAAGGATTGAATTATAGTTTCGATAAAATATTATGCATGTAAATGTAACTCTTATATAAAAAAAATGATAATAAATTTATGGTTTCTTCAGTATTTTAGTTCATGCTAAAAAGTTTTGTTTAACTACGTTTCATTTCGAAAAGTACATCTTATCTTAATAGACATTGATCTCCCATGTCAATGGAGAGTTTTTATTTTTTCTCTGGGCTTTTGAAGTTATATTTTTGTGTTAAATTTACATTATTATATATTCTTAAAGATTTATTCTTATTTTTAAAGATATTGATTAAATATTTTCTTTGTTTGAATGCGATTTTCCTCTTCTCTTCTTGAAATATATCTTACAATGATTGGTCTATTTTTATTATAATGGGATCTCTCAAATGTATGGAGGGCTTCAATTTTTTCTGTGAAGCTGTAAAGTTTCACAGTTATAAAGTTTTTAAGTTAAAAGTTTCCGAGATTTTAACACTCGCTCTGCATATAAGCCGTGGGGCATTATGCGATCGCTGCTGGAATAGCTGCTCCTACCTTGTTAAAAAATAAAACATTTTATAACGATTTTCTAAATCTTACAATCTATTTTAAAATTTTATGATTAGAATTTACTTGGAAGATGAAACAAATTAATTAAGTAACTTCTTCCCCCCCCCCCTATCTTTAAACTGGTTCTTTCAGTTCTAATCAGGGTTCATTTAGCGCTTTGTTAAATAGAGTTTGTATTCTGTCCGGAGTAAAAGTCTATTCTTCACATTGATTGAGAGCCTCTGGTATCTTCTTCTTGTATCTTCTCTGACTTTGGACTTTTGTAGTTTTGGACCGATTTTAAGCTCTTTTTACCATATGCAGAAAATATTTTTTTAATTAAAATGATATTTAATTTAATAATGACTTAATAATATTTTTCAATAATATTTTAAACTGTTACTGTTTTCTAAACCTATAGCTGCACAATTTCAGTTAGTATCATCTCTCCGTCTTCTAGACCTGTCAGTCATTTCTGTAACTCTATAATAAGGAAATTCAAGCACGAACATGTTTTTCTATTCTTTCTCGTTGGACTATTCAGATGCACTGCCCGGCTGCTGTGCCAACTCTTACGATTTTTCTGAATTCCAACGATCTCTTTTCAAATGGAATATTCATTTATTGGTTCCGTTTGATCCGCGTCGTTAGGCATCAGATTTAGAAGATGGTTTAGTTTAGATCGAATAGGAATAAAGATCCAATAGAAAATAAGTAACACAATCGAATTGAATGTTTTTAATGATTAACTGGATTTCCATGGTGAATTATGTCGTGGATGTCCTACCAAAATGGCAGAAGGACGAATGTTGAGTTAAATAAATAAAAAATTTCAGTATTAAGCCAATAAAAAGTCTAACACTTTTATGCTACATGCATGATATGGAAAATTGAAATCTTTGATGAGATACAGGGTCCATCAACCACTCGTCAACTGAAAACGTTTAGTTACGGAGTTCAACCTTTTACTTGTCCACCTTTAACTCCGGTAACGAAACTGATGTAGATTTGAAAAAGGATTCGGTAATCGCATGACTTTTGGAGGAGAAAAGTCCCTGACTCCATCGACGTTCGACGCTGATTCCTTCAGAGAAATTTCTACGTTATATAACTACTGATCTACGATTACTACACAAATTTCTCAAACTTCTTGAAGAAGAGTCTTTCTCCATATCCCAAAACAAAGATTTTGTTAAAAGAAATCGATGTATGATAATTGGAGGACAATTCATTGCCAACTATTAGAATTTAACAAAGGATTAAAATCTTTGGTCAATGTTTCAATTGCATCAAAAAACTAACAAGACTTTAAAGAGTCTCACTAGAATTTTAACTCGTTTCTAAAATGAGTTAAAATTGGATAGAATTATTTTAATCTTGCTTCAACTTTAGACTACGTGAATGACGGAGATCTCTTTGATTGAAGTTAAATTATAGTTGGTTCATTTTCTGAGAATATTTAAACAGTGTTTCAGTCTTTAATCAGTCCAGAAACACTATCAGATCAAGAAAATATCAGATTACATTTATAGATACATAACATTTCGGATAATGGGATGTAATAATAAAATTGTACAACTTTTAAATCATTCCTTTGGAATTGAATTAAAACAAAATCTTTGTTGCCATTGCTTTAATATCAACTTGAATTAATTTGACAAATCAATATTAGAATTAATAATTTCGGTGTAGACCTTAATTGGGTCCATTCGGTGTATCATGTGACACAAGTGATCAGGTGTCGATGTAACAAAGGCTGTTATTGGCTAGTGCAGCTGCCGTGTTTCACCAGACGCTAACGTTCCACTGAGTGCGTCCATTAATTATACATGATATCCGTGTTGGCAAGCCAATTAAAGCCCCACTATGTCATTGCTGATTTCATTCTTGGCACTGGAAGTGCCTTCTTGAGTAATACAATTAAAGATAGCATTGATTAAAATAACACAATTGTTGATGAAGTGAAGAAAAACAGAATACAAAACACTTTAAAAGAGAAGCGTTATTCGAGTGTCTTTTAACGCTTCTGAAAATACGGATTTTCTACACAACCAAAACTAAAATAGTTGGAATACTTTCAGTTTAGTTACTGAAGTAAATTTCTGAATTGTAAACAGAGGATAATCTGAAAAATAATTTAATTAATACAATAAACATTTAAATCCATAATATTTCTTCTTCCTACCTTTACATTTACTGAATTAATATTTTAAGTGCTTTCTTTATGAAAATATTAACATAATTGTTAAGAGCGTTTAGTATTATGTGTACAGTCTTTCTCAGTTTTCTATTTACTTTTGTTGTGTTGTTAATGATAGCGACGTATGCTTTCTTTGTAATGCATTACAGCAGCTTTGGACTCCATAATATCGCCCCATGTACTCGGTTAATCGTGCAGTAAACATCAGTGCAGTAATCTGTATTGATTTAACATAGTTGTTCTCCATTCTACTGAAGAATTCACATAATCTAATTAACATGATCAGTAAAGACTAATCTCTACAGGGTTATAAATGAATCAAACTTTTAGGGCGTATAGGGTTGTAAAATAAACACTTTTTGATAAGGAATTATGGGTCCGGAAAGACGCCAATTCCATTTTACCCCCCGCTTTTTTATTCACTTCAATGGTTTGTTTAATGCAGGCAGTAGATTGTTGCGTATACTATTGTTGTCGTTAGTGCAACACATAATGATCATGCGAAACCAGTAAGCAATAACTGAAGATATTGTTGTTTCATTGCATCGTGTTTTACAAGAGATACTCGAAGTGACTGCCAACAACTTCGATACAAGTGGTTTCATCTGCAATGCATATTCTGACACATCCTCTTAAATATGTCTGGCCGCCGCGTGAATAAAAGCAATCAAACGTTCATCTGATTCGACAGATGTCTCATAAAACATACTCTTCATGTGGTCCCGCAGGAAATAATCCAGTGGAGTCAAATCCGGTGAGCGTGTATACCATACTACTTGTCTATTTCTGTCAATCCATCCTACCCAAAATTTTCTGTTAAGGTGGGATCAGACAGCATGTGAATATTTCAGCTAATGCACCGTTTTGCTGAAAACTCATCTGCTGACAAATTGTCAATGATAGCATTTCCAAAAACTTTGGTAATGTTTCATTGAGGAATATGTTTTAAATATCATTGCTGAGCCTGGTTGGTATAGTCAACTGATCGCCGATGATGCCAGCCCTCTAAGTTAATGGATAACTGTGCTGATATGATCTGGAGAGAGTGGCCATAGGGGTTTTCTTTCGCTCAAACAAAGCTCTTCCGACAGTTGAAAATACCATCTCTGATGAATGTAGGTTCATCTGTAAAAATAATCATCATTGGAAACAATGGCTCTTCGAAACAACGTTCCAGATACTAGCGAGAGAATTCAACTCGTGAGTCAAAAGCTGCTGGACCTAATGCTTGAACTCTCTGGCAAAGATAGGTGTGGAGCTCTTCATCATTTAGTATCTGACAGATATTCTTGTGATTTCTACCCATGCCACATATTTGAGTTCTCTTTAGTGCGGTGAAGCTTCTCCTCTTCCAAATTCTGAGTTACAAAGGTTCCTATCAGCCCCGCAATTGATCCTATTTCACTTATCAATTGATCAACTCTGCTGAAAGTGGTGTAAGAGGGAGTTCGACGAAAACTCTTTTCGTGAAGCCGACAAGCTGCTCTGCCATACATTGAGCTTCGCCATAAATTAATATCATGTCGGCGTACTCAGCAAACGTAAAAGCAATCATTTTATCTTTGAGTAGAATTCAGTAAACAGTGACAGGCAAATGAGTGTGACATAATACTTACTGATTTAACGTGATAATTGCGTTGCAGTAACGACAACAATCAATGACAGCAAACAAAGTTATACGCTATAATCTACTGCCCTGTTTTAAGTAAAACTTTTCCAAACCGCTCAAACTGTTAAAGAGAATAAAACAGAGGGAATCGGTGTGTTTCCGGATACATGTTCCTTATCAAAAAGGGTTCTATTTTCACAATCCTAAACGCCGAATAACTTTGTTGCATGTATTCGTTTACATCCTGTTTGTAATCTATAATACATCCTGTTTCTAATCAAACTGACCAAACAGTTTACGCATCGTTTAAGAATGTAATATTAATAAAGAATTTTAAAGAATTTCTTGTCGAGATGTGATGCTAAATTCTTAAAATGAATCTCTTAAAATAAATCTGAAACTCTTGAAACAATCAAATGAATATTTCTCAACTTCGACCTGAAAATTTATTTAAATGAGCAAAATTTTGCTAAGTCCGACTGAAATTTCAAAGAAGACCAATTTTTGAAATAAAGGACAAATAAAATTGCTTTATGTAAATCCTTTCTCTTAAAGTTCTTTAATTATCTCAATCATGCAAGAAACGTCTACATAACATGTGTGTGTGCTTTCTTTCCCTTAAAACGTACAGGGATAAATTAACACAGAAACCAATATTTTGTCTAACATGGTTTCTGAGAACACGGATATAATTTGTAGGTCTGTTTTAGTTTTCGAAGGTCACAACAGTTTTATTAGATTTTATAACTGCGTAGCCACACTTTTTGTAAGAAAAAATACGTTAAGTATATAGTATTTAGAATTATCAAAAATAAGTTAAAAACATTAAACATATTTATCCGAAAGCATTTTTTAAAAAATTAAGTAAAACCATAAAAAATGCACTGATGTTGGCTGAGATACCAATAGCTGAAAAATTATGGAGAAAAATACACTTTAAGCTACCGATACAGAAACGTGATAAGATAATGAACGATAAAAAAGATTTTAGTTTAGGGACAGGGCCAATGTTAGGTTTGAGGAAAAATTAGGAAGAGCTCTCTTAAATCCAAATATTCTTATCTATCAAGATTTTAGTGAAAATGACCTCCATCAGTCATTTGCTCCATCCATGTTGCTCCACAACCTTGATGGGAAAAAATTTTGGAAAATGTGTTGTAGTTTCGAAATTAATATGTTTTAAATATTTTTTTTTCACTATAAAATGTTTTGGATTGCTTTTAGGTGTTTCTGTATTGCATGTAAGGGTATTTTAATGTCTATTAATCTGATTTAGTTAGCTGGGTTTGTTTTTGTTCTATTTAATCTGGATTTGTTCGGAATCAAGTCTTTCGGCTGTGAGCCAGTGTTCTCAAGCATCTTATTGGCAACAGAGGAGAAGCGATCGGCGGATGTGTTGCGTCTTATCTGTGGGTTTTACGGAGTCTCTTATTAATTTATATCAAGGATTCGTCAAGGACGCTCCCAAGTAAGATGCGAGGGAGTCATAAAAGCGAAGAGAGCTTAAATGAATTGTTCAGATGAACTTGTCTTCCCAGTTTCATTGCGAGCCTTGGTTTCATTTACGATAATTGAGGAAATGTACGACCAGGAAACGCAGTATTTTTATTAGACAATATATTCATCGCTGTTCGTCACAGCGAAGGAAATAGTTAACAATCTTAGGATAGATTATTTTTTACGACAGAAACTGATAAAACAAAGCGCAGTCCAAATCGTAATTTCAAAATATCCTACATAGCTATTAGATATTATTAACCAATTTAAAGCTGTGGTTCATTTAGCTTTGAGATTACTGAAAAAAAATGGCGTTTCAACATCTAATTACATATTCGTATAATAAACACATACATAACTCAGGACATTGAAAAAAAACCGCTAATGTAATAAAGTAATAAAATAATTATTAGATATAAAAAAACATAATTAGTGTAGATTTATAATACTTATACTTTATTCTTAAAATTATAGAAAAAAAAGAAACTCGGAATTACATTAAAGAAATATTTATTTTTATCATCTTATCAAATAAATATTATATAAATATTTAGGTAATTCAAAAGTAACAACAATCAGTTCTTCATTTCATTTGCTTCTTTATAACAAAGCATAGTTGCTGCAAATGAATTTATAATACTTTCGACACTTTCCATTTAAAAAGAAAACTATTCAAAAAGTCACTGATAGCAGGAATATAATGCTTTTTTATTCCGGATAAAACTTATGTCGCTAGCATCATAGAGCTGTAAAGTAAAGGGAAATTGTCACAATGCTTAAATAATGATAGTTTTGCTCAACCTGCACCTCACGTTACTTCATCACGTGTTATTTGAACGACTGCAATACAGTAGCCGCTGTTCGTGAATTTAGAATCCCCTAGAACTTCTGTAAAGGTCCTCTATCAGATTGCGCAGTTTAGATGGATGATTCTTAAGTTTGAAGAAACTGGATCTTTGGAAGTTCGACCTGGCAGAGGACAGAAACGAGAAAAGTAATTGAAGAAGTTGCAATCGCGATTGTCAATATATAGACAGATGTATTGCTGGTATTGCAATAGCGCCGACGGGTAGCGCGACAATTGGGTATGCCATATTCCACGGTATGGAAAATCTTTCGCAAAGTTTTGCAATTTCATCCATACAAGATCAGCGCACACAGTAGCTACTACACTTCGATTTTGATAAGTGATTGACATTTGCTCTGAATTTTCTGTCCAGAATGAAGATCAAAGGTGCTGAGTCTTAAAAAATTCTTTGGGGATATGAGGCTCACTTTTATCTGCGTGGGACTGTAAAATTGTCGATTTTAAGTTTCCGATTCACCCCATTCCCTCCAGAAACCCCATTACATTACCAAAATTACCATTTGGTGTGGCTTCACAAGAGATTTTTTAAAAGGGCCATTCTTTTTGAAGTCATCGCTCCGACAAGAGCAATAACCTGTTCCGTAAGTACACGGAAAAATCGCGATTTCCAAGCTGAACAACTTCACAACGGCAATGTCTCGGTGACACCATTTTTGTGCAATATGGCGCACTTCCTCACATTTTTTTGACAGGTACAGCAGCTTCTCCGCCATCAATTCTCAGACAGAGGGATTAGACGCATTTTTTCCAATTGCATGGCCATCTCGTTTCTCTGATATTATTCCATGCTATTTTCGGTTTCGGGATTTACCTGAAATCCAACGTGTAGCGTGGGGTCTCGAATGTCGCAGCCTTAAAGGACAACATAGCACGAATTGTGACATGTTACATTCTTCTGTTGAGAAAGTTATTTACAGGATGCATTTTCTAATCTACGTAAACGCTTGACATATTCAACAGGACCTTTCCGCATGGTGAAATCAATGTGCCCAATTGGAGAACAGATTTCTGACAGCACTTAGGCTCCACTAACTTTCATTATTTTGCTGAAATAACTTGCTATTAAATGCTTTTTGATATGTTACCACAAATAAAATAATCCCTCATCGCAGTTTAACCTTTTTATTCATTTGTTTGTAGATTTTCACGCTTATTTTTTTTTTATATTGTACAGCGATAAATTCCCCCCTGTCGCAGACTTTTTGTGCTGAATTCTGTTTTGCATATAGCAATTAGCCTCCCTAATAATTTGGTGATGTCCTGGCTTTCATATCGAGCTACAGATGGCTCTGATTAAAGAAAGTTTAATTACGTCCACCTGGTACATTTCCGTATTATAATAAACAAATTAATATGTAAAATGAAACGAAAACAACTAGATTTGTTCGTTTATCAGTAACGGATTGTTTTTAATTAATTAAACTTAGTGACTGAGGGCAGTCTTCTAGTTAGCGATCCATTTAGGAGCCACTGTGATAGCGACCAAAATCGATAGCTATTGAGTTTGTCCTGTTCTGTCCACCCCTAACAACTCCCGAACGGAAGGTCGGTTGGGCAAACGGATTTCACTATCGTATTCAGAGGTCCAAAAATCGTAGGATTGGGGTAATTTTAGGGGCCAACGCCTCTCCCCATGTTAGAGATATTTGTCATTATTGGCATTGTACCTCTCCCTCTAACAACTCCCGAACAGAAAATCGGATCGACAAACGGACTTTACCATCTTGTTCAGAGGCCCACCCAACATAGGAATAGGGGCCCACGCCTCTCCCCAAGTTCGACATATTTGAGATTGTTTTCATTGAATTTCCACTGTTAGCTTAAATGTTAGAACATCTCATTTCAGTTGTAAGCTGTAGTTTGATCGATAAAGTCTCGGTCTCATATGATGAAAGTTCTCTGTTTCAATCCATATATCTCCTGTGTTTTTTTTGTTTTGTTTTTTTTTCATCTTAGTCTTTTTTTTTTCTCAATGTTCTTGTGGGTTTCTTTTTGTTTTTCTTATTTTCCTAACTATTTTTTATTTTCCTTAAGTTATTGTACTTCCTTTTTTTTACTATATTTTTTTTATTATCTTTGGAAAATTTATGTTTAATACAAAATTTTATTCCCTTGTTTTATAACATCTTTTTTTAAAATTTCTTTTCCAATATTGTTGTTCTTTTGTTTACAGTTAAAGTTGATTAGTTAAAAATTCAATATTTTTATCCTAAGCTTCACCTCCACAAAAACTGTCACCGAAGAATTCGACGGCAGAGTCGATAAATCGGGTTTTCTGTCAAACTTTCAAGTTATGACAAATTTATCGCCTTCCCGATGAAATTCATGGAAGATATGACATTGCCTAACCACTTGACAGCAGTCAAAAGATTCAGAAAATTTTCCACCAAAAAAAAGAAAATGTTTGAGATGAAGTTATAAATTATTGAAAGACAATGACTTGGGGTAAATATTACATTAAATTAAAAATTAAAGGGTAGTTCATCGAAATAGATGCAGGTAATTTATGGATTTTTGTTCAATTCTTTAGTATTTTTTCATTTTCTTACTATTTCACTCTCTATATTCTATTATGTTACAGAAGTATTACTTAATTGAAGTATTTTTATTTATACTGTATTTCGTTCATCTTCTTTTTAAATGGCCAAATACTGAATAAACATCAAATAAATTACTATTAATGAACAGGATAAAAATAAATTTCTTAATACGAATATTAAAAAAAAAAACTGTTTTTTCACTAGAAAACGAATGTCAGTAAGAATGTGTAATCTTCTGACCTTTTTTGTAATAATTCATGTAATACTTAATCCACCCTAGTCTTTTCCTACACTTAAATCAAATCATGCTTGTTTTTTCGCGTTGTCATCATGCTGAATTTTTGTTTTCACTTTGTCTTGACAAATTACTAAATCATGAGTACAGTTATGACAAAATGAAGATTAGTTTACAGCAGAGGTTATCAACCATTCTACTGGCGCATTCCACCAATACCAAAATTCAAAAATTTCACTATCATCTATTAATATTAAGCTTATTAAAACATGCAATAATTCCCCTTCAGATGTGAAAATTTTAAAAAGTTTTCATAATTTCATAAATCAAAAAGATCATCCAAATGTTATTGACGGATCACTAAGTCTTGTTTCAAGTACCACTGGATGTCCTGTCTACGATATCTCTAACTTCATTCCAAAATAGCAATCTTCTTTTTATTCTTTTATACTTTCACATTCCCGATCGTTGACTACTTCTCTATCCACTATTCCAAGCTATCTTTACTATTTATGTTCTATTGCACGAAGTGCTCTTCGATAGGCCATGTTTTGTTGCATAAGCTCAATTCCTAAGTAGTGCCATTTGTTTGGGCCTTTGCAATTTCAGTATCTACATTGTTGGTTTCAAATTAATTTGCATTTTTCAAATCCCCATCCTTACCTTTAACGCCTTTTCTTGCAGCCCTTACTTGGCTTGTAAATATCAGTGTTTGCCCTCTCTCTTTGCTCTCTATGTTCGAATTTTCATTGTTACCCAAAATCCTATGTCGTAAGACATGCCATAGAAAAAATAGAAGAAAACGTTGGATTTAATAATCAATCTCTTCTTTCACATAACTAAAATCTATGTTTCTGTTCAACCTCGCAGATCAGAATCCTCATACTCTAACATTGCAGCACAATGAATACCCTGTATTAAACAGTTCAATTACGTACTATAAAAATTTTCCTTAAGTGAGTTTCTTTAATCGGCTTCTCTTCTATCATGGTCGCTTCAAAAAATTTCGAAACCTTCTGAAAATGTTATTTGGTATTTTTATTTTTACTTTTATTTTATCTCAGAATTTTAGAATTGGTTCTAAATTATTTTCTTTTTTTCCAAATGGTGCAAAGCTTCTCTCATTTGATAATTAATTTTAAGCAACTGACTATAAACATTCTTTGTTGGAGAAATATGTCGCCAATATTTCTCTAATATTTCTCCAATATTTCTCTAATATTTCTGTACACAAACGTTTTCAATAAGTGATTGCTTGAGTTCTGGCTGTCTATGTAAAATGAACTGGAACAATTTTATGGAAAACGAAGTTGTAAAGTATTTTCTATATTTTTAACTTACTTTCTAGTGGAAACTGTATGTGCGTCTCCTCTAATAACCGCTGGATGATCTGCTTAAACCTTGGTAAATACTAAAAGGACTAGAAACGATTATATTTAAAATGTTATGAATGACTAGCAAAATCCTCGTTCTTTGTACGGGTTAAAATAATGTGGATGAGAAAGAAATTGAAATTGTAAGATCACTTCGAACTTGCAGGGGAAAGCATTACAGTCCGCTTAACTCAAGTGTACTGCGGATTGCCGCCACACATTTCATAGTCATTTCCTGCCCCCAAAACATAGAAAAGTTTATTTTTATTCTTTTTACACTGTCTATGGAACCTACCCACATGCCAAATTTCAAGTTTGTGGCATGTTGAAAGTAAGCTAAACATTTTGAACAGAAACACACACACACTCATATCCATAAATCTCCCTTTTCTATTCTAGATTATGAATTCCTACAGAAAAGCATTGGAATCTAAATAATGGATTTCTTTCTATTTTTATTAATCTCTTATGGTATTAAACAATAAATAAATCCTTTTCCAAATCCATTACGATTAAAAAAAAAAAACTAATCCGTTTAATTGTTTAAGTTCAGTTAAATTAATTTTTTCAGAAAATGGGGAAATCTGTTTTCATTCAGTAGCAAACAATTTGAAAATAAACACAGGTTTTTCGTTTTTGTCATATTCACAATTTAAAATAAATAATAAATCACTTTTTAACGAATGTAGGCTTCAAGATCTTCGAACTTCTTGTTTTCTCTATTGTTTCATAATAATAATAATAATTATTATTATTATTATTATTATTATTATTATTATGAAATAGTCAATTGTTGTAATAATAAAGTCCGAATATAGTGTTCAATTCCCTGTTGAAATAAAAAAACTTAGAATTCTGTTCCAGAAGAATCTAAAATGAGCAGTAGTTTCTACATCAAACCGTAATGAGACAGGAAAACCAGATCCTCCATTGTATTTGAGCATGCGCACTAATCTCTTTCTTGATGAAAGAAGACTTCCTAGAGGCAAAGTAACGGCAGAAGTCGTAAAACTTTTGTATGGTTTTATAGTGTGCTTAAATTCTCTTTTTATAGCTTAAATTCTTTCTTTATTCACTTAATCATTCCTTTTGAATATATTATTTTTTATTATACATATTTACAATAATTCATTGTTATACAACAAATAGTTTATGAGAGTAAAATCTGAATCTTTTATTTTAGAGAAGTCCGCTGTTTCGATATCATTGTGCCTTATCAGCTGTAGTAACAACCTTTTCAATAGCTCAGATTCGCCTTACTAAAAGTGGAATTTAAAAGAGGGAAACATTTTAACTTTTACACGTTAAATTTACACGTCATACCTTCTTAAGGTATCAAAAAGGAAATAACAAAGAAAAATAAATAGTAAGTGGCCATCTTGAACCGGAAGTATATCCGTTCCCAGAATAGTCGATACAGTGCATGTAGTACATTCCAATTTTGTCTAATTCCGCTATTACTCACCCAGTCAGAGGCCATCTAAAACCGAATGTGGCTCTGACCTTCAAACCTCGAAAGCATGGGAAGTCCAACGAGGTATCAATCACGAAATGATTAAATACTAGATTTTTTTTCCATTTGTTTCCTAAAATTATTCATTCTTTCATAATATTTTAGTTATTATATTTCTTGGCAAAATATAAGACGGGCGAGCGTCGGATTCTAAACTCCGTGACTTGGTGCGAGATTATGTTCTAATGAGATTATTTTAGATGCTTTGAAACTATTGAATTGAATGTTAACGGAAATTGAAATAATTAGGTCTAAATAATAACAATCCTCTCGTTGTTGATGGATCTTATGATTTGATTAGTAATTAGAAATTTCAATGATTTATTTATTTCAGAATGTCATGTTCCCCGTATATGTTTATGTGTTTAAGAATAAGAATTGTTTATTAAGATGTTAGCAAACTATAGGAAACCGTGTTCTGTTATCCATTGGAAGCAGAAGTCTCACTGCAAAAAGATAATCGGAGGAAACAAAAGTGAGTTACTTTTGTTTGCTGTTTATTTTTCCCTACTTTGTTCGAAGTAAGGTTAATGTCTCTGTGGGAAATGTTTGTGGTCGAAGTTATAAAGCGAATCCTTCATTAATTTCCTTTGCAATTTGCAGGGCAACCTTCTTTAATATGATTTGTCTGATGTGACCCCCCGAGCAATTACAACCTATTGGTTACTGCATTCATAATCAGCCACCACAAAGCACAGGTTCCCCTCCCTGTGGAGTCAATGGAAAGTTCAACGCACAAACACGATCTCAAGTTTTGGCAGTAAAATTTAATTGCTAGGGTTACTTTCTTCTATTTTGCATTTAGTTCCAATCTTTAAGAGATTCGGATTTCGTCGAAAATAAATTTTAAATTATTGTATTAATGTTTTATTATTGAATTGTTACATTCAGAAATGATTAAAGTCTTGAAATACCGTATTTTCTCTCAAATAAGACTTGAAAATATATCCTATAAGTAAGTTACAGAATTTTTAAATAAAATTTTTAATTAAAAGTAAAAATAAATATTTTATATTTTACTACTTAACACAAAAATACACCCTGTAAATTATAGCACTAAGTATTAAAATATAAAATTTTTATTTTGTTTTGCAATTTAAATCCAGCTTTTCTTTTAGTAAAGCGGTTCAATTTTACAACCAATTGCAAGTTCTCTTTCGTATCTCAATCGAAAATTGCATTAAATACATAAATTCAAAGTTGTTGAGTTTTTTTTTATGTAATTTCCATTTTCGTAAATTTCAGAATGCCAGGATTTCCATTGAGTAGATTGCAAGGGGGCGAAACTGATGGATCCATAAATAAAATTAAGAATTTTGTAATAAGAATATTTGTAATCAATAATTTACAATATTTAATCAAGTTATTCATTGCTTTGCATTATTTAAATATGTGTTACATTATCTTTGAGATGTGGACCAGTTTTCCATTCCAGCTTTTTTATGGTTAAAATAGATAGAAAAGACAAGTAAATAAGTTTAGTGAATTAGTCCATTTGGACTGTACTGCATTCGCCTTTTACAAGAGAAGGACAGTAGGGATATTTTGCCGAATAAATCTCTATCCGAAAACATTACATTTACCTTAGAGGAGTCAAACACAGAAAAAAGAACAAAAGAAGAAAAATATCCAATTTACGTATAAAATTCTGAAAACTTAACAATGGATAAGTCACATTGACTTAGACTTTTTGTTCTTATTTGTTCACGTGACCGAAACATCATAAGACGTCATTATGTTCCAAGTCTCCGTCCGTTTTGGGATATAGATGCTATAGACAGTGAAAATCAATCGAAAAAGATAGTGAGAAAATTTTGTAGGCTTCTATAGATGCAATGACAAGCTAAGGTTTAAATTCTTCAAATGAATTTTAATCTTAAAGCTGCATTTCAGGTATTGACAGACACCGTTGATCGTAGTATGAGACGAAAGAATAAATTGACTTTACTTACTTGATTGTTCAATGGGAAATGTAAGGGAAATTAACATTGATTCTGTGCAATTGCCATCTTTCTTTTTAACATTCTTGAATAAATTATAATTAAGAGATTTTAATTTCCACAGCAAAAAAAAAGCAAGTAAAATTGTCTTTTTACCATCAATGTTAGAAAACCATCTATTAAAAACAAAACCTAGAAGAAGTCATTAATTTGCAACAGATATCCGTAAAATTAATGGTCGGTAAAGAAAATTATTTCTTTCATGAAAATCGGTCTAATGGTTGTCGAATTGTTTTAGGCGCACGGAAGGAAAGACAGACAGAAAAACAGTGTAGTTTTTTTTCGCAAAATTTCTTAAAAATATTAATTATTATCGATTAAGAAATTACAATAAAATGAAATAGATCAGCATTAATTCAGTTAAATTCAGAGCTATGTATAAACAGCAAACATTAACAACAATTGATTTTATAATTGTAAAAAGTGATCTATTATTTCTATAAATTTTCCATTCAGAGTAATTTTGTTGATCTCAAATCACTAAAGACTTAAATAAAATAAATAAAATAAAATCCAAAACTCTTTTTCGCTATCCTTAAAAAACTTCTTTATCGGTTAGTTTGTGATGCTACGAAATCGGGTAGTTTCTCCAGTTTCTTCCCTGAAAATGGACCGATTTTATTTGATCGCAATTGTACATATGGAAAGCATGTAATATTGCAGCGATATCCAATTTCATTGCGCTGGAATATTACTCGAAACTTATTCATGGAGATAGGAGATGTAAATTGAGTGTAGAACCCGTTTACTTCATTTTAGGACAGAAGGGGGCTTCCGGCAACTTCAAATTAATAGATTAGAGATATTTAATTTAAATTGAAAAAGATCTTCGTCAATCTTAAGACGATAATTGCTGTAAAAAGGATAAATTGATAATAGAAAGAAGCGAAAACGGAAGCCTTACAGTATCGAATAGTTCATGCAAGAACGGATTTACAAAAAAATATCAGAGCAAAAGACTTAAAAAGTTACAAAAAGAAAAATCATTGTCGCTGGAGAAATAATTTGATAGGAAAATCGTGAGATTTCGCACATCAGTCAACAATTTACGTATGGTTTCTGGGTTGTATTGGATTAATACAGAAAAAGTGTTAAAAAAAACTCCTGCAGAACAGAATGAAGCAACCATTATGAAATATTTTCACTACAAAGTACACCTGACACTGCGACAAATTTTAGAAATTGAGAACCAATTAAAAGAATAGAGAAATACTAAGTGCCTTGTAAACACTGTATTAAAACAATGATGCGAATAAATAAGGAATTAAAAAGTACTGTTAATCACAAGGATTACTTTAAATACGATGCAATAGGTATTATAGCTTTCGCCTCCGCACAGAGCAAAGTAACCACATCGAAGAGAAGTTTGGAACAACATGACACCATCCAGTCAAGCAACTAATTAAATAAAAGCATGCGTGGGTGTACATAGGCTTGCTTTAGTAATAGGAAAGGGATTAATAGTAAACGATAATAAAAAGATGTTGCATAATTTTCAATATACATCGAAATCATGTTAAAAACGATGGTCCAATGCACTAAATACTTTGGGAAAATGGATCTGCTTTAGTTTATGCTAAACAGGAAAACAGGCTCTAGTAGAATAAATACAATAAGTTAAAACTAAAGTTAATAAAAGTAAAGAAATATCAGTATAGTAAAACTTGTATTATTTAAATTTAAGATTGTGGGACCAAATGTAAATAATGTGAGTAAGGCACATAAATACTACAATTAATAACTATTTATAAACCACTATTATGAATGCTATTATAAAGATATTAAAATCAATTTCTTTCATCCAACATCACAGAATTATTACAATTTCGAAAATAATTGAAATTTGGCTTTTTTGATAACTAAGAGACAACGGTTGAATGTTTACGAACAAATGTTATTATTAGAAAAACATTCAAGTCAACTTATTGTATCCAATATGGCAGTTTGGTCAAAATTCAGAAGCTTGATTAGTACGACATCTATTCGTCGTAACAAATCAGGATTCACCAATCTTTTTACTATGAAGAGTCATATTTTTTTTTTTTAAATCTTATCAAAAACAAGTAACAAGAAAGTCTCCACCATAACACATAAAAGTATATATTCACATCAGCCAACCAAACAAAATTAAGAACGTCAGTATCCCGAAAGCTATCAGGAGCCACAGATCATTCTTCAAAGAGTCGTATGTCGTTCAGGCAGGGCTTTGGAGCGGAGCCCGGAGCTGGAGCACGGAGCAGTGGAGCAATAAGTTTTTTTCCCGGAGCTGGAGCGGAGCCGGAGCACACAATTTTTTGACTGCTCCACTGCTCCAGATTTTTTTTTTTAATGTTTACCAGTCCTATTAGGTGTAATTACAGAATTATTCCTGTTTTATAGGTGCTGGAAAGTTTAACGGCGTCTTTTCAAAAACAAAATTTAATTAATGTTAAAGAATAGATTAGAAGTTTTTTACTACATTTTTATTGACTAATTGGTTTTTGATTTCTCTAAAATTATTACAATTATAATTATTCCAATTTATTTGTCTAAATATCTTTGAGTAAGTATATTCATTTACTCTAAATCCAAACTTATTATTTATATTAGGAATATTGAAAATCTTCAACCAACTAAGTCTTGTTTTGTTTTCAGAAGAGTATTTTTCTTCTGATGTTTTTATATTTATATATATTTTTCAAGACTACATTATAAATAAATTTTTCTTCTCTATTCAAAATTTTATATTTTACTGTTATTGAAGTAAAAGTTTGATTTTGGTTGCTACTTATTAGTATTACACCATCGGCATAAATGTAAATCTTGCACTTTTTAATAATATCACTAATAGAATTTATATATAAAATAAAAAAACAGAGAACCTAAATTTTAAACTTGTAGTACACCTTTCTTCACATTGTAAGTTTTACTTATGAAATTATTTATTTTGACTTTGGATTTTCTATTTTTTAATAATTTTTGATAAGATCATGAAAATCCCCTCTTATTCCGTAATTTTCTAATTTTTTTAATAGAATTTTATGGTCAATATTATCAAAAGCCTTGCTAAAGTCTATAATAGCTATTATTGATACTTGTCTTTTATTTAAATTTTGTTTAACTTCGTTATTTAAATAATTTTATCAAATTACGAACCCCAAATATTCGCAGTATTCTTCTAAAAACTCATGGGCTAACCCAACCTTTGGATACTGTGACTCATTGGGGTTCAACGTTTGTAATAGTTGATCGTCTACTTGTTTTTAAGCATTATTGCGAACAAGTAGCTGCGGCTGGAGCCATAGAAATGATATTAACTAAAGCTGAATGGCACGAAACTAAGAATATAAGAGATATCCTGACAAAGCCAAATTTTACTTTAAAAATTACATAATTTTTAAAGTAAATTGTCAAGGGAGTTTACATGAAGGAGTGGCAAAAACTTGCAAAATTTCTCCAAGACAATAGCAGAAAATTGCTTTGGGAATTTTGACCTCCATGCGAAAATATGACGAAAATCTTTTCCAAAACACCCATTTTCTTGCCGGAGTCTATGTAGATCCTCGGTATAGAATTTTACTGAGTTCGTCGCAAACGACAAAAGCAAAAGAAGGACTTTAAATATCGCCCGACGACTCGAAAAACTAAAGATTTTTATGCGTTTTGATATGAGGCAAGAGAGTGAAAGGCTGGACCCTCAACAATTGAATCCGAGCAACCACACCGAATAGCAAGAAAGAAAAACAAATAGTTCGATTTCAGCAGACAATTCTTCAGAAGATGATGATTTTGAAAAAGAACTGGATAAGCTGGAAAAACGTCTGAGAGTTTCAGAAATGCAACATTTTCTGCCTTCAAATTGGTGTCAATGATACAAGATAGGCAATGAAAGATGACTTACTGTCAGCTGTTCTGTTTTATAGAATTAATTATGATGATTAATAAAATTTAGTTAAAAAAACTGCTTGTTTTTAATATTTGATCTTTGGTAAATATGACTTAAAAAATGTATGTATTTGGAGCATGGAGCGGAGCACGGAGCGGAGCACGGAGCGGAGCATGGAGCAAGTATTTTGATGTCGGAGCGGAGCTGGAGCGGAGCAATTGCAAATTTTGTCTGCTCCAAAGCCCTGCGTTCAGGAGTGAATTTCAGAATTTACACAAACAAAAAAAAGCAACATTGTTACTCTTTACAGTCAGTCACTGACTAAAAGATATTTATCAATAACTGAGAAGTGAAGGCCACTGTTAACTTGAAGTGTTAAACAAAAAAATAATTGAAATTCACATATTGTAAGAATCTTTTGTAAAAAGTTTTCTAATACTTTTGATTGGCATTGTATTAGCTTTCACTAGACGACGAAAATTAAAAAAAAAAAGATCCAAAAGTGAAACTAAGATTTATCTCGTGGATTGATAAATGAAGCAGAATTCATAATTTAATCCTTAAATTTTGCAGCGTTTCTTCAGTATAACTTAAAAAAAGAAAAGCAGAAAAATGGTACGGTGTAGATTTCTGAAATTCCCTATTTCCCAAAGGAAACCATGAAGATGTTTTCTAATTTTTGGAGGCAGGGAACGTGAAATAGATTAGCGAAAAGTCTAAAGTGAAACTGCAATTCTATAGTTAAAGTATAGAACGATTCTTACAATTCACTGTTCTCAAACTTCCTCATTTAAAATTCTTTGGTTAAAAATTCATCTTGCTTTAATTTTCTTTTTAAAAAGAGTCAGTTTTGATATCGTTAAAGTCAACACAAAATATTTACCTTGGAAAAAAATTAAAGAACAATATTTTGAAGAAAGGTTTTTGTTTATTTAAATTATTCAGTAAATATAAACACTTCCTTATGTGTAAACTCTACTGCATTTTTCTTTACTTATTGTAGTCATTTTTTGGTTTCAGCCTTAAGGATTGATTCAGAGTCTTTTGACTTTAAGTAGTTTTCATCTTCAATAGTAGATTTTCTTTTATTTTTCTCCTTTTGTTTACTTCTTACTTCAAGACTCCTGTTAAAATATTTCTTGCTTTCTTTCTTTCTTGTTCTTGTCGTAATCGATTGAAATATTTTGCTGGACTCTTCTAAGAGAATTGTTTAAAATTCTTATATAATTTTGCTTTTGTATTTTTTTATGAAATTTTCATAATTGCAGAAATAACAGAATTCATTGCTTATTATAAGTAATTTACGTGTGCAAATGTCATAAATAAGGCTTCTGGCCGCACACACAGAGAATGAATATTAAAAAATTTAGTAGCACAAACTTGTTTCAAAATGCTACAAACTGCATTTCTTTTTCAATCCATTGCTTTCTTACATAGAAAAGGTTGTTGTTTCTTTACATGGCTAGATTCTTCAACTTAAAATTTCTAATTTTATAAGTAGGGATTCCCTACCAGGGATGGACAATCGAAGGTAGGGGGGAATAGTTAAAGTTTTTGTTTTTAATAATGTTTT
>JAFIDM010005346.1:6496654-6511864 GCA_023159025.1 Thereuonema tuberculata
ATTAACTTATTTTTTTAAAGTTATAATTCCAACATAGCAATTTCATATTCTTCTAAATTTTAGTTATCTTTCACAAATAATAAAACTTTTAGGATTTTTTTCCATAGAATTCTATTAATGCAACGTTGGTTTTAGCATTGGTTTATTATAATTTCAGAATTATTTATTTAATCTATTATTATTAAATATCATTCTGAAAGCAAAGAAATTTCAAAAATTATAAATACAGTAAACTCTCGATTATCCGCGGATTTGGATGGCGCGGCAACTGCGGATAAGCGAATTCCGCGGATAATCCGAAATAGGACGAAAAAGGACGAAAATCAACAAAAGAATGCTTTTAACATGTTTTCCTTCCTTTTATCGAATTTGGCCAACTAGGGACCACGGAACTAGCTCAACCTGACAACGTCAGGGCGAGGCTAGTGAAATTCAAGAAAGGGGGGACGAGAATTATATCCCGTCCAGGATAACCCTGAGATAGTAAGTCGCAGGTGGGAAACGGACGAAACACAGAAGAAGAAAGAAACAGCCATGCCACCACCGGGATTTGAACCCGGGTGCTGGCGCATCGGCCACAACGGCAGCCCGCCGGCTAAACCGCACGGCCACGCCAGTACGGCTTAACATGTTTTATTTACATTAAAATGGCAATACATACTGTTTGTTTTCGAAAGGCAGACACAGCACTGGCGGACGATTTTACTCCGCAGAGGGCTGATACGCTGAGATGGGCACTTTCCTAAGAAATTCTTTTGGACATTTTCGCTTTTAAGAAAAAAAAAAAATAACGGAGGAGCATTTTTGCAATAGTATTTATTCTTTCCATAATTCTTTCCCGAAAAGCGCAAATACAACACTGATAAAAAGTAAACATCCCCTCTTGATTTCTCCTCCCCCTATTGTGATGAAATCGAAGGAGACCTGACGCATGCGCAAAAGCGTTGAAGGTTCTCGTAAACAAAAACGAACAGTACAGTTACAAACATTTATAAACAATTATTTTATTTTAAATTATTTATTCATTTTTAAATTGTATTATTACGGGAAGGCTCTCCCGTAATTTAGTGTATCCTATGGGCCTAAGCTCCGCATTCAAGGTCGTTCTTTATATTGCTTGTGATAATTTTCATAAAAATGAAAATTGATAGAAACAATTTGTATTTGTGTTTTCAAGTTAATTTGAATTGATGAACTATTGTTCATGGAGACACTACAGTTGATATTGTTTTAAAACCATGAGGAGAGATGAAGCAATGCTCTCTTTGTTTCAACAGAAATGATAGTATCAACGACTGCAGCTGCATTTGTAAAGTTGCAGATGAACATGTACTTTTTGTGTCGTCAAGTTCAATTGCATGATGGACAAATCGCTGATGCTTCGGCTCCACATTTCGAAGATATACTTCAATGAAAAATACTTAGATCAATGGAAGTATTGATTTTCCCTATTTGGAACAGTGCAAAATTAATATGCTCCTTGCGTGATAATATTTAATATTATGTTTTTAGTTTCATTTGTAGGATTATGGGAAAGATTGTGATTCGCATCTTGGAACCAAGCCATCGAACGTTCAGCGCCATGTTTAGATTACGGATCTTATACATTAGAAGTCAAAGGGACGCTAAAAAAATTCGAAATAGCGAGTTTTCGAGATAACAAGGTCATAACCAAAACATAAAAATTCACGTAAAAACACAAGATACGGAATGATATTCTAAAAATTAGAGTCTTGATAGATGAGAGTAAGTATAAATATGTAATGATAGTTAACAATAAGTTAATACAGCAATGATAATTTTAATTTTTAAAAGTAGTCGAAAATAATTATATTACATTGAAATTAGTAAAATACTGTACAATGAACTTACATTGCTAGAATTTCTTAAAAAATATCTCTATTTTCTTCGACACAACTGAACGGCGATTTTTTCCACAAAAATTCATTTTTTACTTCGAAAAATATTCGACATAACAAGGTTTTGAGTGAAAACTCTTCGACATAAGAATTAAAATTAAAATTAGATGAATATGTAATATCAAGGGAAAAAATAATTTTTCAACATATCAAGGTTTTCGAGATATCGAAGTTCGAGATATCGAAGTTCGAGATATCGAGAGTATACTGTATTTTGAATTTGACGATTAAGGGATGTGAGATGAACAGATGAGAAATGGTGACTTACTGGAATTCGGATACTGATTAATGAAGAGATTAAGTAAGTTGTTTTTGTCTTTTTATATATATCGAAGATGTATTCATCTGAAGACATTCGAGTTCAATCAAGTATTTATATGTTGAGTTTACAATAGTGATTTATGCAGCCTATTGAGAGTGCAATGATAAATTATTTGCGTCAGTATTAAACCAGAACTTTATTTTCGATCAGCTTTAGAACTTTGGATTATCAACTCTAAAAGCTAGAAAACTGTATGAACTCATTGTGCACCAGTTTACATGTTAAAGCAAAGAAGAATTCTGTGCAAGGAAGACATTGTTAATGATTTTAGAAAAGAATTATAAATAGGAATATTTTTATTACATCATTTTTGCTTGTCTTATTTCGGGCTATTATCAGTGAACGTTAAATTGTGTATTACTGTACTTTTGAATTTACATAAAGACTTTTAACTCTGCTAATGCTCGTAGTATATTGATATTACGACAATTAATTTTAATAAATGCAGTTTTTTTTGCAGTTTGTCTATAATTGTCTTCACTTGCTTTGTTAGCCTCTTTTATTGATATTAAAATTATTCTAGATTTTTTTTTTTTTTAATTCCGTAATTTATTGTACAGTAAAAAAAAATGGAAACAGGAGAGGTCCGCGGATAATCGGGAGTTTACTGTATTGTTTTTAAATAAGTTCGCATTTCTCATTGAGTTTTGAACTGTAAATAAAAAACAGAAGATCAGTCACAGTATCTTTCTTATAAATACTTGTAAGAAAATACTTATAAATGTGCAAAATGACGGAATGCAAGGATAAGAATGAAACGATTAGTTTTAATCATTTTTTTCTCAGTGTAGATTGTCTTCTGCAAAAATTATTAAGGATTTTTTTTTCAAACAGATGAATGTGTTCTTATTGATCTCGAACTATTAATCACTTCGGTTATTTTTACATAAATAACATTGTATTATATATAAAAATGATATTATTTACGTTTGTATTACATATAAAATAAACTTAATAAAAGTAGCAGAGCATAAAGTTATTATTTTTTTTTTATAATGGAAAGTAGATATTGTTCCGTAGCTTTTTTTTCTTAGTAAATAATGGATGGTCCCTTGTGTTTGGATGTCGAGGGATTTTGTTTAGGGAAATCTATTCGTTCTTCCATGGTTTGTTTTCGGAATTCTATTTCGTCAAGTAAAAATTTTATTATCCATTATGTTTCCGTGGGTTAAGCCTTGGTCCCCAAGGCAGGAAATGGTAGCAAAGTTCGAGAGATGGAAATATATATGTATTAAGAACCAGAAGACCTGACATTCAAAAGAAGATGGAAGTAAATATACAAGTCTTTAAAGTCATATGTCAAATATTTCAAGAAAACAAAGAAGCTATTATTCGTTTACTATTAAAGAATTCTGGAAAGAATAAAGTAAAGCAAAGATTATGTATAGATGTTTATACACAGATAAATTCTGATATAATTTAAAAATAAAAAGGATTTAGCATTGCAGTCACCAAACAATACTTCCTTACGTACATCCATCCGTCGTAAGTGGAGCTGAAGACGTCACCATACGATCTTAATTGTAAGTTTTGGTTTTTTGTGTAAAAGGCTTCAGTTAAACAGTTTCTTAAATATTCATCATTTTACCCAATAGAAAAAAATGTTGATTGATTAGTTGTTTACATAATACCTAAAAAGTATCGTAGTTTGAGGAATTGCAAATTATGAAAAGTTTAAGATCTGCTTTTGATTATCTTTTTGTTACTTTACCACAATAACAATGCAAAGATTTCAAGTGATGTGACTTAAAAGCCCGATTCTGTATTTAAAGCACTTTAATTGCATAATCTCTTGTTCTCAATTAACAGCACAAAAACAAAACAAAAAAAAGCTTTCTTGCTTACTCACCTTTACAAAATTTAAAGTTGTAATTTGAGAAATTAAAGTTCGCAAGGAATTTTAATCTCCATTTTTTAGCCGTTCCTGTGATATTTAGCAACCCATTGGAAGCTGTTGTGATAGCGACCAAAATCGGTAGCTACTGCGTTTGTCCTGTCCGTCCGTCCGTGTCTGTCTAACTCTAAAAACCCTCGAACGGGAGGTCGGATCGACAAACGGATTTCACCATCGTGTTCAGAGGCCCAAACAATGTAGGAATGTGGTATTTTCAGGGGCCGACGCCTCACCATGTTCGAGATATTTGGCATTGCTGTCATTGTATTTCCTAACAATTCCCGAACGAAAGGCCGGATCAACAAACGGATTTCATCATCGTGTTCACAGGCCCAAACATAGGAATATGGAATTTTTAGAAGCCAACACCCCCTCCCCCAAGTTCGAGATATTTGGCATTGTTTTCATTGGTTTTCCGCTGTTAGCTTAAAAGTCAGAAATGCAACCATCTTGTTTCAGTTGTCAGCTATTAGTGTGGTCTTGTACTCGAATACTGAATGCTATCGGTTTGAATCCGTATGTCTTTTTTCTTTTTCTTTTTCCTCTTAATCTTATTTTCTCAATGTTCGCGTGAATTTTTTTTATTATTATTATTTTCCTAATGTTCTTTTTATTTTTTCCTAACTTTTTTTTTTATTTTTCCTTTCGTTAATGCCTTTTTTAATTATTATTTTAAGATTTGTTATTATTATGGGTCGTCGTTAAATTTATATTTTAGCATAAAATTATATTCACTTTTTTAAATGTAATAATCAATTTAAGGTCCAAAAATTAAGAAAAGAAGAAAATTTAAAAAAAAAACTTAAAAACCTTTTTTTGGCATTTTATAGAAAAGGAATTTCTTATTTTTTCCCCCTATTTTAGCATTTATGCAAAGAATGGACATTATGGTTTTAAGTCTACTTTCCGAAGGCGTTTGAAGTCTCCATATCTGTGTGTTTATATCCTCCTCTAATATCTTTCGTAAATCTATATCTGCTTGAACTTCCCAGAGATTTATGGAGAAAAGACCCTTATTTGAAGAATCTCTATGAAGTAGGTAAGGTCCAGACAACAAAATGCAAATAAGAATCTAAAATTCATTATGCAGTGAAATCTAAAACATTTTCTTGAAAACTTAAAGGAAATGCAATTTTTCTGTAAAATATAACGAAAATAATTTTACGGATAATAGTCCTCAGTGTTGTCAGGGATTTCTAGTTTTCTTTGAATTTTTAGTTTGGAAAGAGCTGTTTTGATGATAATTCTTCTAATATGAAATATGCAAAAGTTTTAGTCTGTTAAGTCTATCAATAGAAGTTACGTGGCACAGCTGTTGCAAGAGTATAGTAACATCTTTCAGAAGATATCTAGTCAGTGACGTTAGCATCGAGATCAAAATGCCTCCCCAAATCGCGACACCACTTCCACCAAAAAAAAAAGAAATTCTTCCCAACCCGACTTATCTTCCAACCAAAAACAACCACCATGGTTACAATTCTTACATTCTACACAGAAAAATTCACTTGTAATAAGTTTGGGAGTCATTTGTCGTTTCCTTCAGTACTCTATATTACGACCAATGGAACATCATTTTCACATATGAAAGAAAGCAATTATTTTATTTATACTAATAATGTAAGTGAAGCAAACCCTTTTGCTGTTTTAAGATAATTGTCAAATTTAAACGACTTGACATAAATAATGATGCCCGTAATAATAATAACAACCAATTTACATTCATTTTAGAGTATTACAACACTTTCAAACAAAATTCTTTTCAATAAACCAAGAAAAAGGGTTGCTTTAATGAAATGCCAACGTGCCTCTGGGGAGCTCAGCTTCGCCTTAAAATATTCAACAATACAGTGCCTTTGCCGTGACGTTTGTGCTTGTAAACATTCTTGACGTGTCTGTTTATGAGTTGCAAAATATTCCCGTGAGTTTTCATCAAACGTGAAAAGTGGTGCACGTGGCCAAGTGCCTTGTTCTTGCTCGCAGTCATTCCCTTGCTGCTTACCCATCTATATTGGCGTTTTTTACCACGAAGAAATGGCGCTTCAATAAAATGCGAGGCGAAGGCAACACTGACAAATGATGCCTTTTCTCTGGTTGCAGCCAAACGCGATCTATTTCATTCGCCACAAGATCAGTGTAGATTGTGGTTTATCTTTATTTCTTCCAGCCAAGGTTGATTAGTGACTGTGAACTAAGAAACAACGCAGATCTTCCACTAAAAAATCCCTCAGAATTAAAGTAGAACTGACACTGAGTCAACAGAGAAATTGTTAAATTACTTCTTTTCTTGAAGTACCACAATAAATTTCACAAAACTCAACTAAATTGTACTGATTAATGCTACAATGAAAATTCACCAACCGAAATTCGAAAAGATTAAGTGAAAGAATAACCGCTATTTATTTTCTTTCAGAGAAAAGTGTCAGATTAATTTTTTTTAACTAAGTTATTGGTTCTCATTTTCATAATATTCTTGTAATTATATTTAAAACGAAATTAAACCTAAGACAAAACTTTAAATTAAGATTTTATTATTAAGGATAAAATTTCATCTTGGCTTTACCTAATGAAGATGATAATTTTCGGCAAACATTACTATGGTAAGCAGTTTAATTTTAAATTAATTACAAATATGTACATGTGATACCTGATCTCATCTCAGTGCCGAGGTCAATGAAACATTCGGAGCCTTATCTCCAACGCCGTTAAGTGGATGTACCTACCTATGTACATTTGATAATCGTTGATTTTAATAAATAATATATAAATAAATAGTAATTATTGAATGTCAAATATACGTAAGATACCAATGAGGTAGAGCCATTATACAGTGTTTACAATGTTTCAGTCTGGTTCTTCTAAGAAATTTCTCTGGATACTGTGATCTTTGCAATGCTTCCATCTTACTTTGCCATAACAATGGAGACATCTTATATTTATAATCAGTCGAACAATTTCCCCAAGACGTAGTTTTTAATACGTTAACCTTTTCATCATCTTTCAAATCTAGTTCAGTATTACGATCACAACCCCGATTATCACATTGAAGGCACAACAATTTTTCTCCTGCATCTCCAGATTGTAGCATCATATATTAATTAAATATTTAGTAGTCAATACTTTGATATGGAATGTATGGTGCTACAATCTGGAGATGCAGGAGAAAATCTAACTATAATTTAGTATTACTTTGCAGAATGCAATATTTTGAAATATATCTATTTTGAAATTGCCAGCTTATTCTTACTGCTATTATCACTAACATATCATATATTTTAATGGAACTTGGATAATTATAGTTTTCTTAGTTGCATACTTAGGCAACACTTTATCAATACAAACACATTTTCAGTTTCATGGATTTTCAGTTAGGTTAGATTATTCATTGGTGGATAAAAGTAAGGATTGAATACATTAATTAGTCGAACACAAATGAATAACAACAACTAATTACTAATATATTTCTACTTTGTGCTTCTACTGCATTAAAGAAAAGACAGGATAATAGATTATTTATACAAATTTTCTGAACACTATGTTATTGATACTTGATTATTTGCATACAAAGTGCATAAATTTTACTGTCACTTTTTCGTAAATCGCAAATAAAAACTTGTCGAATGCTTTTGTCAAAACTGACATTGTAGTCCCGACGTAATTCTAGATGACTTAAAATCACAATAATAGAAATTTACGACGCCATTCTGAGATACTCTGTAACATTAACATTAAAAAAGAAATATTTTAAAAAGCTCATTTGAAAGTGAGTCATTTTCTATTAGTAGATGATAATTTATTTACATTTTTTAGGCTTAACATTTATTGAAATTCAGGCGTGTGAAATTTATTAAAAATAAATTTACTTCCTCGAACATTTCAAGTAGATCTTTAGCTGATAATGTTAGATCTGTAAATGTCCACACGTCTTCAAGAAAGGAATCTCCTGAGACAGCGAAAGTGACTTGATCACATCGACTCAGAGTTGTTGGCAAGTGTCATCTGAGTAGAAGGACGACTGACTCATAAAAACCAGTGGACAGGGAACACATTCGCAATCGATAAAGTTTCCCTGAAAACTCTAAATGCCAATAAAAGGCGAAATCGTTTCAAGTGACATTTAACGAATGAAAGACCCGCATCCGACGATGGAAACCCAAGAAATCTCAGGTGATCTTTCGAAACGCTTGCCTGTTCATTAGCTTCACGTACCTTACACAGATCAATATTTAAACTATCTTTGTTGGAAATTTTATACTATCTTTTTTCTGCTTATCTTGGCTGAATTTTCCATCTCAATTTTCGTTTTTCCAGATTCTAAAATTACTTCCTGGAGATCAATGTTACTTTTTTCAGTCAGTTAAAATCTGCAACAAGAAGTTCAGAAAAGAATTTGCAAGATCTTTTAATTGATCAAGATCACGATTGGATCCTGAAAGAGCTTGCTGAATCAGCTGTTATGTTAATAAGTCAATAATGTTAATATTTTTTTTTATTTTTATTAATATTCATCTAATATATAACCTATAAACTTTCAACTACCAAACTTCGTGTGAGACGTCAAGGGAAAGATGGCGATTGAATCGACGAAACCATTCAAGTTGGGAGACCTTCCTTGAACACCCGTGTATTCTTTATTTATTGATCAAACACTTCCTTTATTAAAAGCAGACCATAACTTGTTGCTTGTTTGTTTTTCAGTCATTATAAGAGCGTTATCATTTATTTTTTGCCATATTTCAAAAGTAACAAGTTTAGAAAATGCATAGTCTATTGACCAAAAATACACATCAGGTTTTAAAAAATTTCCTTCACTTATTGAAAAGTTATTGAGGACGATACACATACATGCTGACTCAATGTTCTTTTTAGTCTTCTTTTCCTTGGAAAGAAGAAAAGAAAACAAATTTGACTACGAATTCTGTTTTCTTTTAGGATACAAAAATAGGAACAGAGTTCCATGATTTCGGAATTAATAAATATTTACATAATTCCTTCCGAGAATATAATTTTGATTGAAAAGTCCCACTGTTCTAAAATTATGAAGTGCACTGATAGCCAACCATTACAAACGAATTCTTAGTGTCGTGATTGACAATTCTTGCGGGTGACTTACCAAAATATAAGGATGGACAGAGCAATCCGTCCCAGAAGTCCCTGTAATTGGAGATAGAAAGAGTTGATTGTAGAAAATACTACGTATTTATTTCCAATACTTCTACAATAGAAATGGAGGAAGACAAATAGAAATGGAGGATGTCTCGAAAGGAAAATTAAAAATCGATTGGAATGAGATAGTGCTTACAAAAGAAAGCTGTACAGCTCTTTTAATGTAGTCTAAATACTAAAATCCTCAAATTTTATATAAAAGTGGTATTTATTAGATTACAGGGAAATTTAAATCTTTTAAAAACGAAAATAACAGGAAAAAAAACCTAAAAAATCATTTTTTTTTGGCTCTTTCTTAAGTGTATTTTGTCTTTATGTATTTAAGCCAACTGTCATCTGGTCATCTATTGTCTCCAAAGGCTTGTGCTTAGAACTTAAAATATGTATGTGTCCAAAAACAAATGAGGGACTTTTATTCTTATCTCACATCTTTTCAACATTGTATCCAGAATTACGCATCACATAAACAAAACATTTGAATGAGTGATTTGAAAAAGGTACATATTCCACAAATGTAAACTTTTGGAAAACTAAAAAAAACTGTTTTTTAAGAAAACTAATTTTTTCACAAAAAAATTTTCTATTATCGATTTATACCTTTAAGTTAAGCGAACTCATTGCGCTTTGTAAATATATAGATATGTAACTTTTTATAGCATAAAACTATGTAAATATGTTCAGGAATATGTTCCTTTTTCAACTCAATGTTTAAAAAAAAAAGAAAAAAACCTCATAAAATTTTATTTTTGTATAATTTATATTACGTAATGTAACATTATATCACGGCATGTATTGTGCTTTGTAAATGTATAGATATATAAATTTTTATAGCATAAAACAATGTAAATGTGTTGAGGAATATGTTCCTTTTTCAACTCAATGCTAGTGCGGCTTTGAGTTGACAAAAGAACATATTCCTGGAATATGTCCCTTCTTCAACTCAATCATTTTTACATGGCTCTGGAAAGCAGACTTAAAATTAAGAAATATGTTTCTTTTTCTGTTTAATGGATATATATACGTGCAAAGAAGAAAATGGCTATCTCAGTTTAGTTTGTCAAATTTATGGAATATGTACCTTTTTCAACACACCCATTCATTTATGAGCATCTAGTTTTTTAATAACAAAGAGAAAACGTTACGTTTAATAGTACTCTACGTTATTAAATTTTATTATTTTCTAAATCCTACGGTATCTCTATGGGTAATACAACGATCACAAGTCTGAAGTTAGATCTGAAGATGATACAAGGATGTAATGTCTAAAATATAAGCCCTCAATAAAAAAAAACGAAAATCTGAGATTCTACTCATCTTTCTTCGAAACTTGTATGTGTTTCATTCCATTAAATACTGTTTATGTTTGATATCTATTTTGTTCATTGTTACAAATATCTTCTCCATTAAATTCAGTTTATCTGTTCTTTGTTTATTTCTTTGATGGAAAGAATTTTATGGTCGGACGATGGTGCTTCTAAATCAAGAGAAAGAACAGACACCAGCAGAGACGACATTCCCTCATGGAAGAAGAATTGCACTTATAAAAATGCCAACACAACTTTATAACCTATTAACTCAGGGCATTTAAGTTGTTGTAGAGTTTTCATTTCTACCAAAACAATGAAAACAAAGGAATTTACATCAAAAACAAACATTGTTGGTTAGAATTCAACGAAAGAGACCTGAAAGTAGAATTTTGCAAGTTAGGTTTTTTTTTAGAAATTATAAAAGTCTCCTTATTATAAAGCTACCTTCCTTTTTTTTCATTGAATGAAGACCTATACATTAATAATAGCATCGCAGCAAAATTAAGTATTCTTATTTTTAAAAATTTAATTTATTCATTTTTATTATTTGATATTTTTAGTTATCTTGTAAACGAAAGTGTAAAAAGGGAGTGGGGAGTTCAATCTGTCCGTTCGTCCGTAACCACTTCTACAGCCAAAATCATTCATTTGGACAGACATGAATCCTATCTCATTGGAACCATTACGACTGCAGAGATGGAAAAAGAACAAGTTCTGATCTGTGGTAACTTCCTTTTAATAGAGGAAGTGGCCGAAAATTAAACATGTATACTATGAAACCTGTTTTGTAGAATCTCATACGCCTACTTAAAGAACAATTTAGTAAATCAATGATAAAAAGTTTCTTCCTGAAAACTTCTTGTGCCTACCTTTACACTAACTGTATTCATTTGATGATTATGCCATTTGACAGGTTTCGAATCAGAAACATAACCATTACTGATGGTCAGAAATCTATGCAGGGGATAACGAACAAATGTGACGTGGAGAAGATTCTACGGGGATAGTTGGCTTTTACTGTCTAAGAATAAGATGTAGCTGTGATAATCACTTAGACCGTTACGGTGGAAACTTTTCTTGCTGGAAAATTGAACAGATGTGACAACTGATAGATTTCTAGTTTTAGATGTACAGGTCCCTCTCTTGAACCAAACTGACAAGAATTTCGCAAAAGTCCTGAATTGACTATATCTGTTTATTTTTTCTTTTTGTTTTCTTCTAAAGACTGAAATCTTTGAAATTTAATCAAATATGCTAATAGACCTCAAAAGGAGGATTAAATAATTGGCTTCGTCAACTGAAGAACATCAATACAAAATGTTCAAATATCAAAATATTCAATGATAGATAATATCAAGCATTTAAAGCATTAAAAATAAATTCTTTTTTTTTGTGCTTCATTTATGCAACATTTGCATCTAAAACATCAGCAGATAGAATATAATCTTCAAATAATAAGATCGCTTGAGACTTATGTTTACTATTTAAGTAAATTTCGCTAAAACAATTGAAGACTACAAATAATCCAAAGTTATTTACGTAATTGAAGTAACTGCTCAAGCAAATTCAAGAAATGTTCGCTTAATCACAGATCTGCTGCTGTTATAATCTGATTTTCTTTTCTTTTTAATTTCAACTGTTAGTATTTCTAAAATGACTATGGAACTGAAAATATTCGATAACTTTTTTTTCTATTACTGCTATATTACTGCTAATATTTTAGACGGTTAAAAAAATCTTAATCCTGAATATTTACTTACTTAATTATTTACTTAATCCCGTTGTTGTTGACAGGAAATGCAGCTAGTTTGCGATATATAATTTAAACTTTTTTAAAATTTCAAACTTTGAGATTTTTCAAAAAAGAAGCAATTCTAAATACAGTCAGACCTCGATGTAAGGTCACCCGCATAGAAGGTCACTTTTCTAAAGTCCCGGCTCATTGAATATGAATTCTATGATATGAAATATCGGATATATGGTCAGGTCTTAAATACCGTAATCGCATATAAGGTCACTTTTGTCTGTGATTTCAGTGCCACACTGATTCAATTCCAAGAATTTTTCCGTGGGTACGATCTTTTATCGGCGTCATTTCTCCTTCTGATGGAAGGGATAGCTTTCCCACGCCTTGACGAGTGGGAAGGATATTTCTCCGTTCCCATCGCGTCACGTGTCCATCGTTGTTCACCAGGAAGTCGAAGGAAAGGATCTCATTCCAACCGTTTCTGTGCTTGCGTTATGATGTCGACAAAAAGAAAAACGTTGTCTCAATCAGAGAAAAAGAAAATCTTCGAAGATTTTGAAAACTCTAATGTATCGAAAGCAGGTTTTGCCAAAGAGCGTGGGATACCACGAACGACTCTCAACAATATTCTGTCCTCGCATACTGTTGCAGAAACATTTAATGGAAAGAGAAAAAGGAAGCGTTTATCACCGTATGAGAAAGTTGAAGAAGGCCTTCTCCAATGGATAAAATTTGCTAGAGCACATAATGTGCCTACATCGTGCTTAGTACTGAAAGAAAAAGCTCTACAAATAGCCGCCGAATTAGGAGAGAACGATTTTATGGCGAGCAATGGATGGATACCGAGATTTAAATTAAGTCATGACTTAAATTTTAAAACAGTGTGCGGTGAAGCCAGTGATGTGGATGATAACGTTTTAAGTGATTGGAAGAAATCCGTGTTAGATGACATTTTGAAGCGGTATGAACATTGCAATACATTCAATGTTGACGAATGTGGACTTTTTTTCCGGGTCTTTCCCGACGAATTCTTACTTTCAAGAAAGAAAAACGTATAGGGGGGAAGAAAAGTAAAGAAAGACTGACAATTTTTGTAGGAGCTAATATGGATGGCTCTGAAAAACTGAGACCGCTATTTATCGGAAAATTTCAAAAGCCACGTTGCTTTAAAAATGTCAAGTCTTTACCTTTGGTTTATGGTGCAAACAAAAAAGCATGGATGAATGCTAACATATTTGAGAAAACTATACGCGTTTCGATAGATACTTTTTGAAAAATAAAAGAAAGTTGTTTTCATCGCAGACAATTGCCCTGCTCATATCAACATTACTCAATTGAAATCAATTAAGCTTGTTTTCTTACCCCCAAATATTACCAGTGTTTTGCAACCTTTGGATCAGGGAGCCATTCAAAATCTGAAATTGAACTACAGAAAGCTCCTTCTGAAAGATTTGATTTCAGCAATTGATGAGAAAAAAAATTTTCACGTATCTGTGTTAGATGCAATTTTTTATATTCATAAAAGTTGGAGCTTGGTGTCAAACATATGCATTTCAAATTGCTTTCGACATGCTGGTTTTCAATTTTCTTCAAATAGTGTGGATGAAATAACAGATGAAGATGATTAAGATGATATTCCTTTAGCTGTGTTAATACAAGATCTCAGAAATCGCGGCTGTGCTGTAGAAGGGGAAAGTGAATACGTGAAAATTGATGATGAAATTGCTACCACTTCTCAAGCTTCGATTTCCGAAATTGTTTCGCAAGTTTTAGATTCCAATGCCGCAGAAAGTGAGGAAACGACAGTGATATTGAAAGTGAAACGGTGACACAAGCAGAAGCGCTCAGAGCATTAAATGTCGTAAGACATTTTTTTACGAGTCATGAGGGAGCTGAAGAACATTTTCAGAAATTACAAAACTTAGAAAACATTGTACAAAAGATGAAACCAAAATCACGACAGTCCTGTATTATAGATTATTTTAAGTAAGGTCAGTTATACATCAGTACTTTGCTTGAGCATACTAGTACTATTTCTAAAAACTTTATTCCGAATTAAAATTTTTAAAAAATAATTTCTTTCTGATTCCATAATTTTAATTGGTTCAACTAAATTAAAAAATTATAACCTAATAAAACTGATATTTTTGTATGTATTAAATTTTACAAAGAATTATTCTGTATTTATATAATGCTTATTTATTGACAAATGCGTATGAATCGGTTATAAGGTCACCCGCTTATAAGGTCACTTTCGCGAGGTCCCAAGGGGTGACCTTATATCGAGGTGTGACTATATTAAAAAGAGATATGAAGAGTTTATGAGCAATTTCTTTGCTTAGATGCAAGGAATCTACAATCAATTTTAAAGGTATCAAAAGTTTTCTTCTTTTTCCAAAGTAGTTGTATTTGGTTCCACTACCAGCTTTTGACAATATATCAATCGCATTAATAAGGATAATTGTAGACTATTTTGCCAAATCGTTACCAAGAATCCATCACAGGAGACAATGCATTTTAAAAAAAAAAAAAAAAAAAAGAACGCAGAAAAAATACCTATCGATTCCTGGATTCGAATTAGGTTGAGATGTAGCAGGCCATATCGTTGACCATTCAGCTAAAACAAGTCGTTTGCAATAAGTCACTGAATATTAGTGAGCAGAAGGGACTTTCCCAAAACTTACAGCGAAAAATAGCTTAACTAGTAAGCGTAGTCTGTATACTGGGAAGCTGTCTATGTACGGGAATCAAAGTACAGTACTTTTGAGTGATTTATTGGTTTTTTTTTATGTACTTTTTTTTGTATAATACTGCTTTATTCATAGTTTAACTTTAATAACTTATTTGCCTAAGTATTA
>JAFIDM010005346.1:6511964-6527094 GCA_023159025.1 Thereuonema tuberculata
TGCTTTATTCATAGTTTAACTTTAATAACTTATTTGCCTAAGTATTATCAAGGGTGAGTCTCAGCATAAAGTACAATTTGAGATAGGGAATGCTCATTGGATCGAAGCAGAGGCTGGTTCTTCTTCTGATGATTAGTTGGTGCCCAGAGATAAGGGTATTTCAGTTGAGAAGCTAACGAGCCGATTTCATCGGATTGTCATTGTCTTAGGAAGAGCAATTTGTCCTTTTCTCGATATCTCTTCAAGATTAAGAAGAAAAATAACCGTAAAACACAGAGGACCGGGACCTATCGAATTGATGACGGCTTTGGATAAACGACTTCAGATAAAGGACTTACCAAAAAAAAAATTTGATTGCAATAGAAATATATTATCTCAATAAGGATAACGACATTTTCTCTCTTTATTCTTTAAAATTACTTTTTATAAAATTATAAAATACAAGTATTGTTAAAATCTTTTCAATCAGATTCTCTTTTTATTTTTCTAATACATGAAAATGGAAACAAAGGACATGATTTGCTTCATTTTTCATCAATTCTTTTTTCTTTAGTTTGGTCCAATGACCACTTTTTAAATTTATTTTTTATGTGTAATTTTCAACAACTCGGTTGTGGTTCTCTATTGTTTAGGAGCTTAATGAATAATCCCGCGTATTAATTGAGACCTCGTGCCAGACTCAGCGCCTTCAACTTATTGAATGGCTTCAAATTCGTCCTATTCTTCACATTTTATTTATATCTTAATCGCGAAGAAATTCGATTTCAAACCTTAACCCTTGACCTCTCTACAAAAATAGAAGTAACGAGAGTTTTGAGGTCATTTGAAATTAGGAGATTTGATCTTTATTAGTTGCAACTCCAACTGAACAAAATCTAAAAGTCGTGGTAAATAAACTTTAAATTATTATCTTCTTACATTTGAATCAATAGCTGATATAATAACAAGAAATAAGATACTCACTCACATTTTCAATGTTTAAAAACTTATTATATTTAAGATAACTTTTGTTAAATTGATAAATCAATAGTCAATGTTATCATCAACACTTCAAATGATGAGATAAAATCGATTGTTGTGAAGTAAGTGTTGGTAGTGAAGCACGAGTTGCTTTTTTTCTGTGAGCAGTTGAACTCAATACGGATTTCAAGATGGAAGTTGTGTAAAGAAGGTGTTAAAATCAAAGCAAATGAACAGCGCCATTGATCCAACCTTCCTCCCATTAGAAATCTCGCATCAGGGCATTAGTGTAAAGTCCAAAGATGGAAAAAGTATTCGATATTGAAACAGAGACATCCCGGATCCATGTAAAGTTATTCAGAATGAGATACCTGAGACGAACATATAACATAACCTGTGTTAATATAACCTTAATTCAAAGTAATTCATCTAAACTACATTAAGACAAAAGTGAACGTTTAAGTCACTGTTGATTTAAATGAAAATTATATATACTATATATATCCTCAATATATATGTACAGTAAAGAGCAAAGAATAATGTTCCCTTAAAACTTTTTTTTTTATTGGGCGTAGGGCCTTGGGCACCCCACTTGTGCTTTCATCCTTCTGGATTATAGCACTAACCCTACGATAGTTTGAAATTTTCACAATTCTTAAGTGCCATAGACGGCGGAAGAGAAAGAGAAAAAGAAGAAGCAGACAAACACAGGAAAGAAAGTAAACGTTCAAGCCGACATCGAGATGCGAACCACATGTGCCGACATATCGGCCTCATGGCAGACCGCTGTCTAATCCACTGGACCACGCCGGCACGGCCATATTCCCTTAAAACTTAAAAACTATTAAATCATGCCGTTTTCACTAACAGATGTTTACTAAGAAGTATGAGATGTTGAAAAGATGTGAGATGTCTTTTCAGAGATGTGGCAAGGATTGGTTTTGGCCATTTAGCATCACTTTATTATCTTAGGTTTTCAAGCAGTCCGGTAATCCAGTGGTTTAGGTGCTGGAGGAGCCCGGGTTCGATTCCTGGCGGTGTGGTCGGGGGCTTTTCCACCGTTATTTATCCTCCAGAAGCACCCTACGATTCACCCAGACCTCTGTCAAAAGGGTATCGACGTTTCTTAATTGGGGTTAAACGCGGGCAAGCGTCGGACTGACCTCAAGTCCCGTTGATCGAGAATCACTGGGGGCCTAAAACCTCTCATGGTCTGCATGGCTTGTTGCGATACAGTTTAACTTTTAACTTAATTCAAGCAGTGAAGATAAATCTTCAAAAACCTCACAAGGATTGAATGAATCACACAAAAGAGCTGTGGAAAAATGAAATCAAAACAATTTCATTACTGAGCTTTACACAAATTATCGCTGATAACTTTTGAAACATTCAATTAAATTTGAAGCGGTTCCCTGAGTTTTGTGGATGGTAAAATTGTGCTTCTTCAAAGGTATAAATCATTTCTATTTCCCAAAGGAAATGAGATAATAAGTTGTTGTTGTTTTTCCTCACGCCAACTGGCGATTACGACAGACATGTTAGGAAGTTGAATGTTTTTGTTGCGGAATATTTTGCTGTACAAAGTTATTTTTATGCTTTACGTAATTTCATATATTTTAAGTAAATAACTATTAATTAATTAGTTATGTATAAATAATAATAAAAGTAACATCTATTTAACTATCTATCTATACATATATGAAGACAAAAACTATATTTGTATACCGTATATGCTCCAATAGAGGCCCCCGGCGTTTATTTGCAAAACTAGCCTCGGCTCTCGGCGCTTAATAGAGACGGCTGTTATTAGAGGCCGGCCATTATTAACAAAAACCATCAGTACGAAATATTTTTACACATAAATACTGGCTAATATTACAAACAGCTACTTTATTTGAATTTCACATGCTACATAAGACTGTTAACGATAAATGGCAATGTCTTTCTCTATTCGTCGTCCGCTGCTCTATTCGCTGCTATTCGTCGTCCGAATCCGCAATGACGGGCGGTCGCCTCACCGGAATTCTTTCGCGTATTCCACCACGCGAATCTTAAAGGCAATGTCAAATGACCGTTTCGGCGGCATTTTGTAAGGCAATGTACCGTAAGATATTACGCACGACTATAAAGATACGGACGCTTACACTAGTACCGGTAGGCAAATACCAAAGACCCGGCAACTGTTAGAGACCGGCTACTATTTGGCCGTGTCCCCTCTGCAGCACGGCGCTTATTAGAGACCGGCGACAATTAGAGACTCGGCGTTTATTGGAGCATATACGGTATTTGCTATTATTATTACGATGTTTTTCTACAGTATTCTAAACTCATAATATTATTACTATAGAATAAAATGTTAAGTGAATGTAACAAAGGTTCAGTCTGTTCTTTAATCTGCTGTAAAATAACTATCAATAGGAAAATAAAATACAGTCTGCAAAAAAAAAAAAAAAAAAATGAGATGCACCCACGAAAAATGAGTGCGAAACTCAATATGCGAATGTCTTTATCTGCTGTAACTTTATGTCGATACCATTGTTTCTATGAGAAAACCTTATCACACAGCAGCTGACAGTTGTATCACTGCACTGATATTCGGTTTCGCTTATTTCAGAAAGAAATACTGAGGGGTTTTTTAAACGAAACAGGGAAAATTTCAAGACAAATTCTCCTGTTGCTGAAAGGAGGAAATAGTTTAGAAAAAATATTATGCCATGACAACATTAAGCTATGTTTTATAAAGAATTTAAATTTATTTTATTTAAAATTGTGGGAAAAACAAAGAATATTATATTAAGCATGGAATTACAATTTTTTAAATATTATTTTTAATAAAACATCTTTATTTAATATTTTATTTTTATTGACATTTGTTAAAAAAAAAAAAAAATACGCCATGTAACGCATTAGCATGTTTTTAAAAAATGTTTACTTTTCTTTTTGCTTTCTTAAAATAGTATTTTTATATTAGTATTTTCTTTTCTATTTAAAATTATAAGGAATTTTCTATCATTGTCACTTATCTCAAAAGCAAATTCCATTTTTTCATCAACAGCTGTTGAAATGAAAATTTTTAAAACAAAATTCATCATTTCGAGTGACTTCAGTTAAATCTTTTTCGAAGCTGATATCTGATTTCACGATAAAAACCAAGGATTCTGTTCGAATTCTTGTTTAATGGAAGGAATCATATATCAATAAACGCCTTCAATTTCTTACCGAGGCTAGTCTATGGTTGCCGGAAGTTCAAAACGATTTTTCCAACTTCAACCTAGCCTCTGATTTTGAAGCTTTGGCGAGCTTGTTTTTCCGACACTTTTCCGGTTCCCGATGTTTTGCGTAAACATTCGTAATATTATGTTTGACACTTCTGGCGTCAAAGGTTTTCAGATGTATTTTTTGTGGAAGTTTACAACTTTTTCGACTCGTTATTTTCGTACAACTAATTGGAGTAAATTGAACAGTATAAGGATTGAAATGAGATCCACTTTGCTTATAGAGAATTACGTAAATGATTATATTTTCATCGCCCATGAATGTACACTGGCGTTTCCAGAACGCATTAAAAAGGCGCATTCTAAGGTCAATATAAAGAGCGGAGTTCGCATGGATAACAAATCTGACTAGTTTATTTCGTTACGTTAAGTAGTCTATGAAGATTACGTGTCGACTGTACCAATTAACTGAGAGAGTTTGACAGAGGTCGCATCAGAGGCTTAACGGAAGAGGCTTAATGCAGATATGTCAGCGCCATATTGAAAAGAGCGATGCGACTATCAGACGATATTAGCAGCAGTGGATCCAGAAGGGCTCATAATCTTCATGAAGGGAAACAAGTAATCAAGGGATTGTGACGTAATAATGCCAGTGGCTTCCCTGTCCATCATCCAAAGGCACATAACTTCCTCTACTCATCGTACATCATGTAGTATCAAGGGACACCATTAGGCGACAAATGACAAGAGGTGGGACTTCATTCTTGGCGTTCCCATCACTGGACACCCAACATAGGAAACACCGTACAGATTGATGTCGAGCCCGGGAATCTTCGATGGTGTCCAACTGGCACCGTGTTGTGCTCAGCAACGAATTCCGCTTCTCTTTTGGCACAGATAATCACCATATCCATGTATGGAGAAGGCATCGCATCGCTCCTGAGCAAAGACACCTGAGGTAACAGTCAGGGAAGTGTATAGTCAGGGACTATAACTTTTATAGTCGATTTCCTGTAGTTCTTTGGCAATATTCTGCAGCCAATTTTTTTGCCTATGCTGTCATGCCTTTCAGTATATTAATGCCAGAACCAAAAATGGCCAACCAGATTGAGAATGTCTGGGATAGGCTAGGAAGGCAATTGCAGCCTTCCGGAATCTGATCGAACTAGCCCAACAAGTGCAGAAAATCTGGCAGAATCTGCCACAGGACAACATTAGCCTGTTAATTGACTCCATGCCATCGTGTATCGGCTTGTATCAATGCCAGAGGAAGATTTACTAAGTATTAGCATGTGACCATTATGTTTTCACCCCTCCAGAATAAGGGTGCGTCTATAAAATGTACCCTGGGTTACGGTTACTACCCTCAGAGTAAATACACCGTATATAAAATCATCCGGTTACTCCAGCCAACCAGCAAACGCATCTATAAACACCAACCAGATTTTGTGGGTGTAGTCACCGGGAGCCTTTTTGTCACCCCAGTGAGGAGGTGGGTTATTCCATTCGTGGCAGCCGACATTCTTCACCGACAGCAGACGATGGATCAAACGCAATTCCAATGTGGCGAATGCCAATTTAATTTTTTTTTTCTTAGACTTGCAATTTCACTTCTATTAAATTTAAATTATTTAAATTTATTTGTCTATTAAATAAATTGCAAGTCTAAAAAAAAAAAAAAAATTAAATTTAATAGAATAGACTTGCAATTTCACTTCTATTAAATTCATTTATTTTTTTAACTTGTGGCAGTGTGATTGCTTCATTAATGACAATTAACTAAAAATAAAATGACTACACTTTCATGCAAAAAAAAAAAAAGAAAGAAAATTATTCGCCATAATTTTTATTTTTTTTAGTTCGCCTCATATATATATATGAAACAAAGAAGTGAAATAAAATATTTTTGAATTTAATCGTCGAGTAAAAAGCAACTCTGTATTGTAAAATAGAAATGTAATGTAAAATGCTTCCATTGTGTCGTCTGCTGGGAATGTTGTCGGCTGCTACGAATGGGTTACAGTTTCTCTTGCGTAATTCTCAATTCTTGCTTTCTTTCTACCTACATTACTATACATTGATAATATAATAATCTTTTCATCTGACGAGGATGAGGAATCAGTACTTGATTCTCTTTCTAACAATGAATAAAGTTCTGATTCAACTTCTAACAACAAACCGATAATTTGCCAGCCATCTTTAAACACAACTTGTAACCACGCCGTCTATAAAAGGAAGGGCTGGAGAATACCCAGGCTCCTACGTCAGCGCAACCAATCACGTGACAACGTGGTAGTAACCATACCCGTGGGTACATTTTATAGATGCACCCTAAAAGGTTCTGTTGCAATAAAAATCCTAACATTTCTTTAAATTTAAAACCTATTATTGCGTGGGCGAAGCAACCTAATGGCGATTAAAAACTTTCTTCAGGATTTTATTTTATTTATTTATTTATTTATTTACTCTTATTTGCAGCAGATTACATAATTTATCAGTTATTTGTTCGAAGAGTAACTTCAATAAGGTTTTCGATAAATTTATCTAATTTTTTTTAATTAGTTAGAAAAGTATTGATATATTCTTTAACTTCTTTTGTAAAAAAAAGAAGAAAACAGAAAATATGCAGATACAGAAAACTTATAGTTATATATTTATAGAAATCTTTTATATTTAATTTATTTAGTCATTGGAATTTAGGGAAGAAGCCTTTAAATTGAACCAAATTAAATTGATTTGGGTTTATTTGATATTCTAAAATAATTTTAGTTAAATTTAGTAAAACAGTTAGAGCTTGTGCAGAAATCCAAATTAAGAATGCGAATTTGATTTCTCTCAATGTCTCGTTGTGTTAGAAAAATATTCATGAAAAATCTCCAATATTCATGATGTACACCATCAGCATAAGCAAATATTTGTATATTCTAATATTAATTTCAAAGGGTTGCATTGGTTTTAGTTTCCAATAAATATTATTCTAAATTTAAACAACAATATTTATAGTTTACGTTTTGATTTAGAAATGTAGGCTTATGTATGTATCTTCTGAATTACAGGGTGACTACACTAAACTGGAAACTTCCTTTAACAGGGCTGTCATTTGGAGTTTCTCTTTGAAGGTGAAGAAAATAATATCTTAACTGACACCACCAAACCAGGTTTGTTGTAACTCCGTGGGGAAAACTCTACTGTTACTGTTACTATCAATTTTCTTTCGTTTTCTTTTAACTCTTGATGATTTGTTCTATTTCAGCAGCTATCTGTTAACTACCAACTTTAATCTGTTCGTATGTTTGTTTGTTTTTTGTTTTTGTTTTTTTGAGTCCTGGTCTTTAAATCCCCACTGGTTAGTGCCGCAAGCATTTGTTCTCGGCGAAGACCGAATGAAACCGGATAAAACAGCTTCAAAGAGATGCCGGCTTTTATTTCCGGAATAAAAAATAGATCCAGTGCTACTGAAGTAGAATATTTGATGCTAGAAAATGAATTTCTTAAAGAGGAATTGCTCTATTTATTATTCAAATTAAAAACAATGAAACAGACGAACATTAAATATTCACAAAGACTGTTATTATTCTTTTGATAATAAAGGCACCCTTGTACTAAAAGAGTTCTACAGGAATGGTAGAATTCTAATATGTAGTTTAATTTCCTGTTACATCTGTTTACTTTGTCCACAGGAAATAACGGTGCCTTTTAAGTGCAATACAATATTGACGTGAAATATTCAAAAGTTAATTTTATACTAAAGTATGTTGTATTCTTCATTTTTCACTGTAGTTATGCGAAATTGAAATTCTCCATTTCAAAACAAAAAGATGTACCAATAAAGCCTCACTTTAAGCGCAAAAGTGAAATAAAGTGAAACCCAGAAATTCAAAAATTCTTCAAAAAAACGCGTAATTTCAAGTGAAAGACAAATTGAAAAATGTAATAGCATTCTTTCACAATGTTAACTGGCAAATAGAAAATATCCACCAAAATAATAACAAAAATAATAATATAGCACCGTGGATCGAAACTTCTGTAAATTATTTTGGTGATTTTAATAATAATTTTTTTGTTTATTTTGTTTTTAATATACAAAACAGTGTCATCTCATTTTATTATTTACGCTTAAAAACTTTTTCCTAAGTATCTTATGAATAAAATTCTGCTCTCAAATTAACACTGCAATAAAATGAGTTTACAAAGTATGCAATATATTAATTAATAAAATTATTACATTTATTTCTATCTAAAAATAGACCACCAGATAAAAATAGCGAATTTTTGGTAATAATAGACCTTCAGATGCATCTCTGAAATTAAAGATGACCTTTCTTTAAAAAAGTTTTCTCTTGGCATTTATTGCCTTCCAATTTCTTATTTTTCGTTTCATATATTTCCTCATTGATAAAAACAGAAAACAAAATATAACAGTCAAAATATAACAGTCAATTTTCTATATAACAGTCAATGGTCTGATAAAAGTTTTTAATCGAAACCTAATTGTACAATACTCGTAAAATATTCCCATATACTTCGCACTTACGGATGGTTGTAACTCGGAAACCCTTCTATTCTAAGCGTGCCTATGTTTTCATGCAAGACTAGATTTCTTTTCCCTGTAACAGACATAATCCCTTACAAGGTTGGCGTTGAAAACTGACAGCGGTGCCTGTGGATAGCCGATGCGAGTGGTAGCGTCATGTCACTAAGGAAATGAAAGCAAATCGGGATATGGTAGCAATTGAAGTGTCCTAAAGCTGTCGAAGCGTCGGAAGTCGGTGTTATTTATTTACGTTCTAAAATAGTTTTATATTTTCAAAAATACATCAACTACTTTTTCAAATAAAAACGATATGAAAATGAAACAAACCAACCTTTGCGGCATTAGAACAAGCAAATGTAAGTCTTTTCTTTTTCCTGTTGTCAATTCCAATTTTCCTAATTAAAACGTTAGGAAAATTGTAATTGTCAATCAGTGAAACTTCTTATAGTGTATCATATTGTATGAAAATATTGAATTAAATTTAAATATCTTGAACTTTCAATGTCATGCATACCAGTAAGAAATTTGATACACATGTGAACAAATAAATGCCGAGACACAGACTGTTTCGAAGTATTTTGGCCGCCATCTTGGAAAATGGCGACCGAAAACCAGAAAATAAGAAATATTCTCGTGCTATCGTAATGCAGTGTTAAACTATTCCTAAACGAAAACTTTTCTGTGAAAACTACAATTCATTATCATTATGTATTATATTGTTAATTTATATTCTACATGAATCATTTTTTGGTAAATCTTTATGACATTCAATTAATAAATCTATGTATTTCCTGCACAGGATCATGGGAAGAATCACAAATCTCTTGTAAAGACTTCATTATCATTATATAAACGAAAAAAAAATTACTACTTTGAAACTAGTTATCTCCAAGAAAAATCCTTCAAAATGATTACAAATGATTTGAGTATTAGAGGAGTCAGTCGTGTAATCGGCTTAATTGCGTTGATCGGAGTGTCTTTCAGAAAGGAGTTTGATTGGAAAACGGAACACCCTCTTGCTACTCAATTAGGAAGGACCAATCGATATTCAAATTATCCACCTACGCAGAACAACATTAAAGGACAAACAATTCATTTTCTAAAATGACAGTCATTATTTTTGTTAAGTCTAATAAGTGAATTTTATTGAAAAAATTAAATAGACTTGAATGCTATAATCTAAATAAAATATTTCGTAAAATAAAAACCAACAAACCAATTGCTTATCAACCATGTAGTTTTCGGTTAGTTGAACGTAATTTATAATTGTATTTGAGCAGGAGAATTACAAATAGTTCATTAGCAATTGAAAAAAACTTTCACCTCACTAATGTACAGTGAATTAGTGGGTTGATATTCATTTACGTATATAATTTGCTAAGTTTACACATCAACTGCAACTATTAAATTATTCAGATTAAAATAAAAACAGAAATAAAAAACAAAGCCTATATTATCTTAAAGTAAGAAGAAAGAATGAAAGAATTTAAAAATAATTCGAACAAAGTCTTGTCACAAGTGATAAAATAATAATAGAAAGCATATTAAAATTAATAAAATTTTATAATTCATAATTTCTAGATTTTTTTTTGAGCAAATGGGAAACCTCACAATCAATTCATTCAAGCAGAACTCAAGAAAAGTTATTGTTTGCTGAATTCTATTATTATTCTGTCATTTTTTAATGGAAGAAAAGTTGATTGAGAATTAAGGTTTTTTTTTTTGGCTTTTCTTTTATCCTATAGAGCAGTGGTCGGCAACCTTTTGTTGTAAAAGGACCAAATATGTTATGTTGGGATTACTGCGGGCCGCACTTGGGCCAAAAAGAAATATCTTATTTTAACAACCAAAAAAAAAACAAAAAAAAAAACGGAAAATCTTAATTTAACAATCAAAAAAAAAGCCGAAAATCTTAATTTAACCAAAAAAAAAAAATCTTAATTTAACAACTAAAAAAAAAATAAATAACGGTAAATCTTAATTTAACAACCAAAAAAAAAACAAAACCGAAAATCTTAATTTAACAAGCAAAAAAAAAAAAAAAAATCTTCCAACACGCCCCGCGGGCCGCACCAAAACGCTTCATGGGCCGCGGGTTGCCGACCGCTGCTATAGAGGGTTTTTTTTTTTTTTATTTTTAAGTTTTCTTTTTTTTTTTCTTGTTGGACAAATCCTTTCGCGGAGGACATTGTAATGCCCAAGGTCCACAATTGCGGCAGTCCGTATTTGGATTTTTTTTTTTTTTTTTCCCGTTCTTTAGTCTTGAGGGTCATTATTCTGTATCACCTTCGATTTGCTCTTCCTCTCGTACGCTTTTTGGGTTCTGCACTGGTTGAGTAGTTCTGGTTGACGAGAGTTCAAAAGCTTGAAGCGGCCGTCTCAGCGTCTCAGCTTAACCCAAAAAGTCAATTCATTTCAAAATTTTGTTTCATTTAATTGAGTTCTTTGATAGAAAATTCTGAGCGGAGATCAAGAATAAAATCTCTTATTTGTAACTGTTTATGTTTTATAAATAACTGTCTTAACCACATTTTAACTGTACATTTCTTGCTCGCAAACACAGCAGCAATTAAGTGCTACAAGTTTGTTATTTAAAAGAAGACAATAAGTGTAGGATAAGAGGTTTATGCCCGATTGCATCAAACTTGTTGTGATCCTCCGTTTTCAAAAACTACGTTCAGGTAAAACTCGCAATTATGAATTTACTATATTCCACCAATGTAAACGTAAACATTAGTTCCATCATCTAAGTTTGTAGAAGCGGAAGTACGTCATACGTTGCAAGCCGATTCCTGATTGCTTGCAGCAAACATCGTTTCCCGCGCAAGGAGTTTAGCGATTTGATGATATGTGGTTCGTATTTTCAGTCGTCAATAAATCGTCGGTAAATAACTTGTCAATCAAAATGCTTGAATTTTATAACTAGACGACTACCCGTCGCTTTGCTCCGAAAGGCTTACATATGGAACGGAAAAAACAAAAACAAAAAACCACGTTATTTATTCACAAAAACGGATCACATCAAGGAAACTAAACATAAAATTTAAATTTAAAAGTAAAAATAAAGTTTAAATTCTAAAAAAAAAAATTTTTCTTTTAGAAAAAATTTTGAAAATATTGAAATAATTTATATATGCTATAAAATATTGAAATCTATTTGTAACAGTCGGAATTTGTTGCCTGGCAACGCTCGTGCGAAATTCCATTGTTGTGAGCAGCACCGACCCTGCAAGAATACTCCTGTTGCCAGGCAGCCCAAGTGCGAATTGTTGCGAAATTCATTTGTTGGCGGACATACGCAATCATGCACACATGCGCACAAAATTATAATAATAATTGTTTTTAAATATACAGATTTTATTTTCTTATCTTGTTTTTGTTTTTATGAGGAGTTTTTGTTTTTGTTATGTTTTTGAATAACAATTATGGCTAAGTTGCTATAATTTTTTATATAAAAATATATAAAATAAATGTATAAATACTGTAATATGTATAATTATTTCTTAACAATATTAAAAAAATAGTTTTTTCGTAATTTTTGATAAATTGCTGCTTATTCGTTAGATTATTTATCGAAAAGCCTTATTGGTGGTTGTTCTTGTGTGGCGCGACAGGGAATAATTAAATTAAATTACACCTAACCCCCGAAGAACACGATTAATTGGTTCCTTGTTCTTTGAAACTGTGTTGTTCGAGACTACAAAAAACGGGATTCCGTTTCAAGTATAAAAATAAAAAAAACAACATTACGTTTTAAATTTTTTTTTTGTTCAATATAAAACTAAAAATTTTTATTTTTTGAATTCATATTGGTAAACACTTCTAAGAAATCTTGTATTACACAATTCAAATTAATTTTTTAATTGGGGAAAATATAATTCTAAAACACTAAAAGTATTAAAAAGGTTAAAACTTCATTAATCGCTGAAGTAATTGATGAGAATATTACTCTAAAATTTTTAACTAACTTACTGTAATTTTATATCAAATAATATATGTATTTTATTCTTTTTCAAAAGTATTACTCGAAAATCGTGTAGTTTGAAACCGGGGAAAGTATCCGTGTTCTTCGAAACTCGTGTTCTTCAAGTTCCGTATTGTTCGGGGTTACGTGTTCAGAATTGTGAAATTAAATCACAACTATTTATCCAATCAGGCTTCTTACATACAATGGAGAATGAATCTTCCCGATGTTTTTTTTTCAACAGAATCTAAACTCATGAGTGCTGAACTTGAGCTTGAGTTGATGCCAGAACTCAAGAATGTCCGCAAGTTTATAGCAATGCCCTTTTTTTTCCTTCCCTGTTATCGATGCTTGTACTGCACTGCAAATGTCGTTTACATTCATATCTGAAAAGAGCATTTGTAACTATGAAAAAAAATATTGTAGGCCTTATTTTTATAAAAAAATGATAAGTATAGTAATCATTGGACACTGTTTCGGGAAATAAGATTAGTTAAGTTAAAGTGTCTCTTGACATCTCGGGAGGTAAGGTTCCCGGCTTATAGTGACCAACTGGACTAAGTTGAGGTCGGGTGATCAGCACCACGCCCTCCCGCCTCGTTTAGTTCAGGGTCAGCGAAAACTTCGAAGCAAGAGCCGCAACTTCGAGAAAGAGTAAACTGTATAACTATAATTATATATATATATTATAAAAGGGATTTAACTGTATATTTAATATTGCGTTCGATTGCAAATCTATCTATCGTTATTATCATTATGAGAATTGAAAAAAAAATCTACTGATTCTAGCGCAAGAAAACGCCATTAAAGGTTAATAATTTTGCCGAAATTGGTTTTTCAAAAATACCCACCAAAATAAAAGGGACTAGATGTGAATTACTAAAATAAATCTTAAGCAAAAAATACAAAAGTGAGCATCTTAGTTTTAGCTGGTTTTCCAACAATAATTAAAAAATATTAAGACAACAATTGTGAATATTCTTTTATTAAACGAAAAATTGTATTTTTATAGTGATTAGCTACAATAATTAATATCTCTTTTGTTTTTGTTTTTTTTTAAGCTGATTTTGTAATCTTTTCTTCTCCTGTCCCCTGATCACCCCCCCCAAAAATAATAATAATAATAATAATAATAATAATAACAAACCCATTTTTCAGTTATGAAGTCATCCATGCCCATGAATTAAAGATCAAAGGGAATGGCAGGAAAACATTGCACGACAGTCATGTGATCTGCCTGAGTTCAAGTTCTCTTTGCAGAGTGACTCACGGTGTGTATGTCTAGCTGACACGTGGAAGTCAATATAATCAAGAGAACATTATTGAACGAGATCATTTTGGAGGTGCTGGTATCCTCGTGTGGGCTGGCATTTTGCTCTCGTACACCTCTCCATGTCTTTGACAGAGATACCGGAACTGGCCAGATATACTGGGATGTAATTATTCAACAATAATCTTTAGGGGTGCAATGGGACCTGCTTTCCGTTTTGTGGACCATATAGAGCGGACCTTGTCATGAGTCCCTGGAAATAGAGGATATCCTCCATATAGACTGGCCGGCGAGGTCCTCCGATCTAAACCCTTGAACATGCTTGGGAGACGCTTTGCAGGACAGAATCCTCCTGCTCGTTCCCTTCAAGACCTCCTTACAGCATTGTTGCAGGAGTCTATTCTTCAGGAACAGCTCGATAATCTCATCGGCACATCGTTGTACGGCATGCATTTCTGTCAGAGGACATTATATTCCCTGTTAACATTTCTGTAGAGCACTAAAATCTGCTTTTGCACTAAGACGTGCCAATAACTCTGACACTAAATTTGCTTTTTTCCATTTTAATAATTTATTTCAGTCACAATTGTTGGTTTCTTGTGTTTTCTTGTAGTTTTCAGTTATGTTACACGTATGTAAACCAAATTGGTTCACATTAAATAGCTGTATGTGTCTGAATTGCCATGAACATTAATTTATGGACAAGTCTGTAATTAGGGTCGTACAGTTCAGTATTGTGTGCAAAATGCAAAGGTTCTCAATTAATAACTAAAATTTCTAAAGCAATTTAAATATTTTTAAATTAGTTTTATTGAACGTTTTTACTTATTTATTTAAAATACTGAAATTTAAAAATTCAGATGTATTAAATATAAATTTTCTAAGTATTAAATAATTTGGATTTAGCCATTCATTTCAAAAAAGGACTTCTATTACGAAAGACGCAGATAAAAATAAAAATCTTAATAAAAAAATAATGAAATAAAAATCAGAATTTGTAGGATTTTAAATACAAAATAAATATATTAAAAAATTAATTCCTAATTAAAAATTAGCATAGTTTTAATTCTGTCTTTATTAAAAGAAAGACATTTTACTTATATAATTATTTATCCAGTCTTAAGTTGGATTTAAAACGACAGTTACAGAGAATAGGGTTTTGCAATAACGGTTTTTCTCACTAGATG